>CM058240.1:92131021-92320720 GCA_030180135.1 Orychophragmus violaceus
CCTTTCTTTGACAATCAATCATATAAGTCTTCCCACGACATTACTTCTCCAAGATCTCTGAGCTAGGTGGAAGGGTTCTCAAAGATTAGTTAAGTTGGCTTACACAGTTACACTTAACCGGAATCTCCTTCAACAATGACTCTTATAAATTGAAAGAATCAGAGAAAACCACACACAAAAATCTAGAATGGTTATAAGTCTCGTAATATCGAACATATATGATTGTTGAAACTATTCAAGTTTAGAATGCAACTAAACTAGATTAAACTCGTTCAAATGCATCTATTACCAATAACAAAACCCTTAAGATTTTAGAATATATTTTCCCGAACATATTAGTCGAAAGATTTTATCGACAGTCCCAGATGATGCAATAAAAGTCCAAAAAGATAAAACCCACAAGAACTAATCGTTTGGAAAAGAAAAAAAAGGGACCATGTGGTATCGGTGCGCAAGGATCATCCTTGTGGAGATAGGAAGGATCAAACTATCTCATCCGTGTTGTTCTCGAAGGGACAATCACTTTGTTGAATCTATCCTTATATTAAATGCAAATTCTTCTTATTACCTAACGATGTGGGAATTGTTAAAAATTATTAACAGCTTAATTAAATGGGCCCGTTTATCCTAAGGCCTCTAGTTCTACTTTTCACGGGCTGTAACTGGTTCAAATTTGCGTTGTGTGGGGCTGAAGAAAAGGTGTAAATTTGCAGCCTTGTTTGTTGTTCTGTTTCAACAAGGTCTTATTAGGTTTTAAAGAAAAAGAAAGTAAAAGGTACAACCTAGTACTTGTCGGTAAGAACGGAAGTAGGTGTCCTAATTTGGTGTCCATGTCGTTAGTCTTTCCGAATAGCGTCTGTGATCTGTTGGAAACAACACAAGAAAAAGACTTATGTTTATCTGAACAATTAAAAGCTCAAGAGATTTTGACTTAAGTGTGTTAAAACTTACTCGCTCATATATGTCCCAGGCCAACTCTTTACGGGTGGCAAAAGGGATGGCATCAGCATCATCGGAATGCAATTTTTGTATTAACTCCGCCAGTTCCCTACGGATCTCATAAACATCAACTCCTAGAGGTTCATCAAAGACCAACTTCTCCTTCATTTTCTTGACTAACGAGCAGGAATTTTTCTTCACATGTCAAAATCAAAGAGACATCACACACACACACACACACACATATATATATATATAAAACAAGTGTCTTGAGATGATAATATGGTGCTCACCCACAACTTGTCAAAGACGTTCTCATCTCCAAAAAACTGAGCAGAAGAAATGGACTTTGCGTTTGGAAACTTGTTTCTTGCTTCATTCGATTCTTCAACCTTATATAATCAAAAGTACACAGTTAGAATAAGATGGATGCTGGCAATTTCACTAAAACAGAACAGCTTATTTACCTCAACTTTCAAAGATTTAGGCGCACCAATCTCTTTAGAAGATAACTCTTCCTCTAAAGCATTAGAAGAAGCTTCCAGTAGACAAGTAGTAGTATCTTGTGCAACTTCCTTAGCAAGAATCTGCCTATACAAATCAGCCGCTCTTGAAGTGTACTTAGCCTTGATTTTGCCACCATTGTATTTGTCCGTACATCCATGTTCCTTGAAGAACAATTCAGCACGGTCGTTTCCACCAAATATCATTGCCCTGAGCTGCTCAGCTCTCCATGAGTCCAAATTAGTTGATCTAATACCAAACCAAAAAACTTATTCGATCAAATAAGACAAAGAACCATTCTATATAGTGGAATTGAAGTTCAAATTTAACAATCTAACACCTATCATGCGCTCAATAGCTCAAACCCTAGCCAGAATCAACGAATTGCTACACCGAATCAGATGCTGGCAATGAATTTTCAGATTGTTCTTCACTTTACCTGACGAAGCTGATATGAACACCGAAACTTCGATGAGTAACAGAACAATCCATGCAGAGGAAAATTCCGTATGTAACCGATGCCCATGTCGGATTCTTCGCACTACAATCGAAGCATACCTACAAATCCAAGAGATGCATCAATCGAAAATCTAGTCGAACGCCGAATAAACGATTCTCAAATAACACAAAATTCAAAATCCGAAAAGATTAAGAAATCGAACCTTGTTCCCAGATTTTGCTTTGAGTATTCCAAAAACGATAGTTTGATTATCAGCAGCAACAGCCATCGAAGGCGAAATTTAAGGCTTTCTAGTCGAGATTGTATTTACGATTCATGCCATTGGTAATTATAAATATTTAAATAATTCATTAAAGGTAATTAAAACTAAATTCTAACTAATTAGGCATAATATCTTGCAATATTTTTTTAATTTAAATAAATGTATATTTTTTACTATAGTAAAATCTACCAAAAAAAACTTTTTAATCTATTTTATTTTAATTAACCAATTAATTTTGTAAATATATTATATATTTATATATAATCAATAAAAGTATAATTAAATGAATTAATATATCAATTATATTTATAAATTATAAAATAAATATAAGTTATAGAATTTTTTTTAAAGATACCAACTCTTTGTGGTAATCCTTCTCAATCTCTTTAACAAGCAGCAAGTTTTCAATAAGTAATATATCTTGCACAAAGGCAGACTGATTAGCGGAGATGAATTTTGGTAGAATTTTCTTTAGTCTGTTTGCGATTGTTTTGGAGGAAAATGATTGTTTTTTAAGCTTAAATTCTCAATTTCACCATTAATTTTTTTATATAGCTTTAAATTAAATATTTTGTTATACATAGTTTTATAACATGTTATGTAAAGCATGTTAACCAATATTTTATTAGGATCAACTACTATATAAATATTTGTATTTCTTTTGGGTTGACTTCATTAGAGATCACTCACACTATTTAAACCTTTCATTAGACCACTCAAACTATTCAAACCCTTAATAGAACATTTAAATTATTCAAATCCACATTCAATCCAACTAGACTTGCAATTTTATTAGAAACCCCCTCAATGTTAATTAATTCTTTACAAAACCTTTTATATTTATGAATTTTCAATTAATTTCATAAATCTAGTTAAATAGTGTTTAGTTAAATAAAACATGAGGAACATGAGGAAACATGTAGAGAAAGGAACATGAGGAAACATGGAGAGGCTCATCTTCCTTCCCCAACTATCATCCGCAACATAGACAGATCAATCCGGAATATAATCACTTCTATTTCAAATATGGGAGCTTCAAAGTACAAAGGTTTAATGCAAACTTGGTTTGCAAATAGACATCATTCTTAAGTTTATGATTGTAAAAGTATAATTAAATGAATTAATATATCAATTATATTTATAAATTATAAAATAAATATAGTTATAATTTTTTTTTTGAAAAAAGTTTTATAATCCACTAATTTTATCAAATATACATATAAAACTATAAAATATTAAAATTACTATCAACTAACTATAATTTATATTAAAATAAGCTACAATATTTTAAATTAAATATTTATTTAATTTAATAAAAGTAAAAAAAAATTAATAACTAGTAAGTATTTATATTATTAAAATATATAATTGGTTGGGTTAATTGATGATTATACAATAACAATTTTTAATGGGTTGTTTAATAGTCTTTATAATTTGAATACTATAAAAATATACAAACTATTATTAATCAAACTTAAATTTATAAAATCAAAAATTTAAAGCTAGATATTAAGAAATCTTTATATTAATTAGGAAATGTCTTTGGTCTTATATTCACTCTCAAAACGGTTGTTACTTGATTATCTTTACTGAAAATAGATTTTTTTTAATTTGTTAACATTAGTTTATTTTAGTTTTAAAATTTTTTATTTTGTTTTGTTTTATTTTATTTTAGAGACAAGTACAAACTCATATAAAAATTAAAAAACCAAGATGCTAATACGAATCTATTTTGGAAATAAGAAATTTAGATATTGATAATTTGGCTTTATATTCACTCTCCAAACAGTTGATTATTTGATTATAATAAAATTAGATTTTTTAATTTGTTAACCTTAGTTTATTTTAGTTTTAAAATTTATTTTATTTTATTTTATTTTAATAAGTACAAACTCATATAAAACTAAAAAGCAAGATGATAAATATGAATCTATTTTTGAAATAAGAGATTTAAATATTGATAAAATTATTGTTATAGATAATAAAATTTTATATAGTTTATTTATATGAATTTTGAATTTAGATAAATATAAATTATAATTAATATGTATCTTGATGTTCATATATAATTGTAATTTATTATAACTAATATGAAAATATGTTAAAAAAGTATATTTAGATATTTATATATATATATATATATTGTTTTAAATAACATATTTGTGTGCTTTAATAGTTAAGTATAAAATTTACTAACAGGTTAAATATAATTATAACTAATATGATATAAATATTTTTAAAATAATATTATTATTGCTAAATTAAACTGATGGGTTTTTAAGAAATTTTTATTTATCAATGGTTGTGCTTGCACCAGTATATATATTTTATTTTAAACAAATTCTATACAAATGTTATGTATTTTTTTTTTTGTGAAATCACGGGTTGAAAGTAAGTTGGAATTAACTTAAACAAAAACTTTGTCAAAGCAAATGTACATGCATTTGAATACCACATATCAAAATCTAGATTATAACAAAATCTTAAAATGTTTTATTTTTGATTTTTTTTTTAAAATAATTATTAAGTTAATATTTAATATTAAGTAATTTTAGTTAAAATTATATCTATAAAACAAAATAATTATATATTTATATCATTATAAGACAGATTAAAGAATAGATTAATCAATTATAATTATATAAATATTAAAACCAAAATTTATCTACTGAAAGATGGATTAATAAGATTGATTAACCAATTTCAATTGGTATGTTCTTAATTTGATAAAATATAAAATTATTGAAATTTTTTTGGCTTATTGGGTAAAAAAAAAGAATTTGTCCCTTTAGTATTTTTTATATAAATAATATCTAATTAGGAAATTGCTTTTTTAAAACCCGATTTTGACCCTTCTGAAATGTATTAAAAGTAAAAATAATATCGAAAATTATATTTTTGGAAAGCTCGTTAAGCATATTCCTCGTTTTCTCCAACACTTTCTCTCTTTCTCCAAGCTCCCCTCTTTCGCCTCCAGCTACTCTACTGTTGGTTCTGAGACCTCACTGTCGGCTCTAATCCACCGACACTGCTCCACCGTTTCTACTCCAATGCCTCTGCTCATCTGTCTCCGTGTCTTTATCTCAAATCTCTCGAGCTCCATTGAAACCCGGCCCAACATCTGAATCCTTCGACTGAGCAAGAACTTATTCGACTCCCATCCACTCTAAGAACTTCATCCGCCACTCCACAACACTTCCAGGTGAATCATTCCACACATGCAACTGAAAAGCTCTTAGATTTTTTTTCCGAAACATTCTAAAGCCTCAAAATTGATGTCTTGATTTAACTAAGTAAAACCCTTAAAGCAATTTTACCCATTTTAAACCGAAGATGGTGCAATCTTTGTGATGATTTTGATTTTGTTTTTCTTTCATTTAATCTTGTCTTTTAATTACATCATTATGTATAAAAAAAATCCTTGGAAGAAGAACATCTCGTGTTAAGATACACTATTATTGCTAATTTCTTTGTTGTCTAAATCTAATTGATCTATGGTTGATGCAAGATATTTCTGAAATTTATTAATGGTATTGTTATTAATTTCCTCTGTTGTTAGATTCTTGTGAGAAGGTGGACGTCCTTGGTATAACTTATTTACATCTTTCATGGTCTGTTCTTCGTTTTTCTTAGCTGCTTGTTGAATTTGTAGTTCCTGAACAAGCGATTCTTGAAGTTATGTTCTTGATCATGGACTGAATGTTGTAATTCTTCTCATCGACAACAAAAACCAACAGTTTAAGAAAACAGTTCTTGTACTAGTAATCTCTCCATTAGTTATTATTGATAAAAAAAAAAAAAAACTTCAACTTATTATTTTGCTTTATTTATTAGCTTGAGTTAGATAGCTTCTAATATTTTCTACACTGCAGGCACAAGATTTACAAAGTTACAGGAGGACATCGTGTGGACTTGAATCTTAATAAAGGGTATGCTAACTTGTTTCTCTGTTCAAACTGATTTTTTTTTTGTTTTTGGAAATTGTATGATCATTTCAATATTTGTTGTGATATATTTAATGTAGTTTGAGAACAAATTTTTGATTTTATTATCACAATATATGTGTTAGAGTCAGATCAACTCTGTGTAAATTTTATTTTTGCAATCTAAAAGCTGATTTTTTATGAGATAATTACTAAATGAGGCACTTTCATACCCACTATTTTCACAAAAAGGCACTTATCAACTCTTGGGTACTTTTGCTATGTGAATTATCAAATTTGGCCCTCATCAATCGTGAGCTTTACTTTTTTCCTTTTTTTCTTTAATTCCAATTTTTATTTTCTCCTCTCACAAATTTCAATAAAAACCTATTTTTTCTAATCTCCTTCCCTCTTCTCCAATTCATTCTTCCGTCATCTCTCATATCCATTTTGTTCCAGCATATTATTTTTTTCTTTTCTTATCTGCCATGACCACTCAAATCCATCACTTTTTCATATTCGTACTTTAAAGTTTCCTAGATTTACTTATTTGTCTTCGATGGAGACTCTAATCAAAATTTCCTATGTATTCTTCATCTCCATTTTCTTTCTCATAAACTACTTTATTTATGCGATTTATCACCTTAATCCGGTTGTTTTGTTAAAAAAAAAACCCAAAATTCGAAAACTTTGCAAGTTGATTCTGTTTGAGATCCAAGCTCATAACATGTCTGATAAATCTGGTAAGTAAATCGGCCCTTTCAGTGTTTATTAATCTTGATATGCATTCTACTGCTAATTTCTAGTTACAATCACATTTATGGTTAATTTTTTTGGCCGTTATTGCTTCTAATTTCTAGTTACAATCACATTTAGGCTTATATGTACGTTATTCTTTGTTTGTTTGTTTCGTTGTACATCGTTACTAGTGTGTACACCATATGGTAGACACCAATTTAATTACTTAACATTATGCTTTATTCATGTTTGCAGGATAACAATGGAAAAATCCATAATCCATCCATTCTCGACAACAAAGTCCACTAATTATGATTGCGGCCTTGACTCAATCAAATTCATGGTGATGCATGCTCATGGGAATCCAGTGATATGTCTATGATGGACGACAAAATGATGGATGCGTTAGGAAAGAATACGCAATGGACATCTACAAACAGCTCGTTATCCCTCTCTACCATCCACATTCGTAGACTGTCATCTTTTATATATGTATTCCATAACTACTACAAACCATCATACAATAATGTGGACTTGTTCATGTCGATGGATACTATTTTGTTAAATGTCTTTTGCTTTTGTTGGCCTAACCTTTGGTCTAACCTTTGTACATGTACGTCAACTTAAATACATCGGTGTACCATTTTTTTGGACGTTGCTTTTTGGACACCTACTATTTGAAAATAGACTCTAATACTTGCTAGAAACAAACTCCAAAATTTATTTTCCATGTGGACATCAATTTTTGCTTTGTAAAACAAGCCATAAAAATAAGACTTAGTAAAACAAACCATAACAAAAAACACATGTGTACACAAAGATATGTTCACAATGATGAGTCCATAAAAATATCCATGTTTGACATGATACATACTTCGATGGACGAATCTTCGTGGATGCATATTTGTGGATACATAATAATTAACATGAACTACATGTGTCAACAATTACTCGTCCCAATACTTATTAAAAACATACTCTAGCGTAATTGGCCCTTATAACTGCACAAACACTACTACAAATAAATATTGCCTACTTAAACATGCACTTCAATCCTTCAATTTAGGGATTCTTTAATATACTTATCCATGTTTGATGGACTCACTATTGTGGACATATACTTTGGTGGAATCATCATTATGGATGTATCTTTGTGAACTCAAATTAACACATATAATAGAACTCTACAACCAATCTTTCCTCCAAATTCTTTAGGGTTATACCTTCTTTCACTGCAAGAAAACAGCCCGGAACCGACGGACATAACCGTCGGTATACCGTCGGAAAAGGCGTTTTCTGATGGTCTTCCGACAGGATAAATCCGTCGGTTCCAGGGCGTCGGAAAAAATATTCTGTCGGAAATCCGTCAATATTTTCCGACAGTTTTCCGACAGGCGATTTTCCGACAGATTATCGACAGCTTACCGACGGAACATAACCGACGGCGAACCGACAATCTACCGATAGGAATAAAACCGACGTCAAACCGACGGTGGCTAACCGACGTCAAACCGACGGTTGCTAACCGACGGTAAACCGACGGTTCTTAACCGACGGTTTACCGACGGTTCTTAACCGACGGTAAACCGACGGTTCTTAACCGACGGTAAACCGACGGTAGATTACCGAGAGTATTCCGACAGTTAGGACCGACGGCTTACCGACGGTTTTTTCCGACGGATACGAAATTTTATTTCTAAAAAAAATATATATATTTAATATATATTATTTTATAATCAATTATTATTATAAAAATTTTATATAAAAAATATTTTAAAAATTTTGTATTAATTTTATAAAATAAAAGTGTTTTTAAAATTTACATAACATTGGGATCCGGAACGTTTCCGGGTCCGAATCCCGTACCCAACCCCTGAACAGAACCCGTAGCTGAAGCTCCCGTTCCCGTTACCGCTCCTTGTCCCGCTGCATGCTCAGTCCCGCCCAAGTCTTGTCCTGGAGGAGGTCCGCCAAACTGGATGAAGTTCATGATCCGTGCTTGCATCTCCGCCATCTTTCTCATTCTCGACCCTTTCCTCTCGTATCCGAGCTTCAAAGGTGTCCTTGAGAGCTGCAATTTCAGCATCCTTCTCGCGCAGAGCCTCGGCGAAGACGTCGCTCTCAGGTCGGAAGCGTGAATGCGGAGTGGAGGCTTCCCCCATGTTTCCTAAACCGAAAACACGGCCCTTCCTGCGTTGCGTTTCCTGCGAAGTATGGTAAAAAATATTAGTGAAACAATTAAAATAAACAAAACATCTATTTAAATTTTGAGTAAACAAACGAATTTACCTCAAGAAAGATCTCGTTGATCCTCTGTGATGGTACCTCCTCCGTCGAACCGACCTCCTCGGATAACTGAGTCTGGACCTCGTCAACCCGCCTCTTTGCTGATTCGACGATTCTCCGAGCGAGCGGATCCTGGATCTGACCGGTGAACTTGTTCGTGTGGACCTCCTGGGTAAGTTCAAGAAAATTTGGATCCTTCCCTGTTTTTTCTTTCTGCACATTACAAAACCATCAGTCAAAGATAAAAAATTAACACTATTGAATAAAGCAATACTTACAAACTCAATTTTTCGTTGTGCGGTGCTCTTAGCTCCCGCGTTATGAGTCGCCATTCCCAGACCGGCCCTCTCGCTCTTGCGGTTCTGGGAATGCGTCGCCGAATCTGCTGCAGTAGTGGGTTTGATCCAGTGGCGGCTGAACCCTTCAATCAGCGATGGGTTGACTCCCTTCGGGTCTTCCTTTAAGACCCACTTCTGCTTCCACTCGTTGATGACGTGAGTGTAATGGGACCGTGCCTTCTTGTGGAAAGCCTTCTCCACTTGGGACGTACGGTTCCTGTCCCATGTGTATTCTTAGCGCACCGAAGGTTTCCAGGAGACCCAGAGTAACCGACCCACTGTCTTGGAGAATAGGATCATCAAACACTTTCCTCTTCTTTGTAAAAAGTTTAGTATTTTTCCGGTATGGATGATCAGGCGGTAGAAATCTCCTATGACAATCAAACCAACACGATTTGCGGCCATGCTTTAGCTGAAATGCATCAGTCTTTTCTTGACAATAAGGACATGCTAACCTTCCATGCGTTGTCCATCCAGATAACATACCGTAAGCCGGAAAATCGCTTATTGTCCACATTAATGCAGCCCTCATCAAAAAAATTTCCTTGCATGAGACATCATAGGCTACAACACCGGGCCGCCATAACATTTGCAACTCATGTATCAAAGGCTGCAAGAAAACATCTAGTGATCTTCTAGGATGCTCTGGACCGGGAACGAGTACGGACAGGAAAAGAAACTCTCGCCGCATACACATAGATGGCGGTAGGTTGTAAGGAGTTAAAATGACAGGCCACAACGAATATGGTCTCCCATGCCTTCCAAACGGGTTGAAACCATCTGTGCATAATCCGAGGTATACGTTACGTGGGTCGTATGCAAAATCTGGATACACACTCTGAAAATGTCGCCACGCTTCAGCATCAGATGGATGTGCAATCTCTGCTCCTCTTATATGATCAGCATGCCATCTCATTTCCTCTACTACTACTTGCGCCATCAAATGTTTCCCCGTGAAGGTACCAAATCTTATAACCAGCCATAAACCCAACTGAGTACAAGTGATGCCATACTTCGCCAATTGTAGGATTTCTAACATTTCGACACTGACTACATGGGCATTTCATCTTACCGGTTTTCTGCGTATGAGGTTGATTGCAAGCCATCGTCATGAATTCCACAATACCGAGTGCATATGGTTTATACACTAAATCTGTCGTCTCATCAACCCTCGGTCCGTCCATCCACGATCTGAAATAATTAGATGAAGACATTTTGGCCTGATAAGAAATATTATTAGAGAGAGAGTGGAGAGAGTTCGGAAGGGAGAGTGAGAGTGTGGTGTGTAGGATAAGGGACAAATGCCCGGTGATATATAGGAAACTAACCGACGGAAAACCGAGAGAAAACCGACGGACCAAGAAACTGGTGTCGGTAATCCGTCGGAAAATTTGTCAGCCCAACGGTAATTAAAACGGCTACGTCGGCCCAACAGTACCAAAAATATTCCGACGGATTACCGACAAAAACCCGACAGATTAGCCCAATTTCGTCGGAAATCCGTCGGAATATTTTGGACAACGGTCAAATCCGAGTTTACACACTTCTCTTCCCAAGGTAACCTATAGGGAAATGTCGCTTCGGTAATAAATCATAAAACCGACAGAAAACCGACGGATTTTCCGTCGGAAAATTTTCTTTAAATATCCACCCGTTTCCACTCTTCTTTCCATCGCCAAAAATGAAAAAAATATGGATTCCGCACCCTTATCTCCCGAAGTCCGCGCTTCCGTTCTTCAAACTATAGCGGAACCGGGTCGAGGGTCGCTGCCAAACCTCGATCCCTCTCGCCAAGCCCACCGGGCCATTTGGTTCGGATCCAATACAGTCATCCACTCTGTTATCAGCGACATCATGGAGAATCGCTGGTCTGGACGCTATCTGACGTACTATAACGTCATGACGGATCTAAAAACTGCATGGTTCGAGGATTTCCTTGTAAGTTATAATTTTGTTAATTAATATTATAAATTAAATTTTTAAATACACAATTAATTTCGTCTTTTTCAGGAATACTTTACATTCTCTCCGGATAATGTTTTCATTGTCTGGCGGGAATTTCACCGAACAGCAAGGAAAGTTTTCAAGACAAAGATGCGGCGTATGAAGCTCCGGTGGCAACGGGGTGAAGGAAGACCGACTTAGGTTCCAGCGGGAGAGTGGAACATCATGGTCAACCAATGGAAGGAGACGAACGACGTATAATAATAATTAAAATTTTTAATAATGTAATTTTTATTATTATTAATAATAAATAAATTTTTAATAATGTTTAATTCTAAAATAAAATATGTTTTTTATATATAATATTCTAACTTAGGGATATAAAAAAAACGTTGAAAGTAATAAACGAATGACATATAGTATCACAATGGTTTGGGTATTGGGTTAAACACTCCAAGGTCTCGGGTTCGAGACCATTTGTCAGCAAGTTTTTTACGAACCGACGGATTTCCGACAGATTATCGACAAACTGCTCTGTCTGTCGGGAATCTGTCGGAAATTTCCGACAGATTTATGATTCCCTCGGTATATACCGACGGAAATCCGACGCGCTCCAAACCGTCGATATTCTGTCGGAATCCCGTCGGAAATTCCGACGGCAAAATATCTGTCGGAATTTCCGTCGGTTCAAGCCTCGTTTTCTTGTAGTGTTTTAAAGGTAAATCCTTTAGGGTTATATATACCTTGTCCACAACAAATTTCCAAATCTCAAATCCATCAATTCTTATCAACTTAAATCCTTTGGTGGGTTTCTATTAATAGATGGAAAATTGTATATAGACAAAGAATCTCGTGTACACTATTATATAATAGATGGACAGTTGTATGTTTTCGTGTACACTAGCTGGTGGACACCATTATATATAGTTTTTTATGTGTACTTGATTTATGATTACGTTCATTTGTCCACGACATAATGTCCACTATAGATGTCCACTATAGTTGTCCACATAGCATATGTTCATGTTGTCCATAAGTTCTCTAATCCATAAAGTGTTTTTCTTTATTCACTGTTTCTTATAAATAATAAAATATATGAATATGGATGTCATTGAATAGAATAAAAGAATTATAATTTATAGTATTAAATTATAAAATAAATATTTTATGTTTCTAATAAACCTAAAATTTGAAAAAAAAATGAGAAAGAAAGAGAAATTAGATAAACAATTTATTAGCAAAAAAAAAAAGAGAAAAGATAGTGTGTGAGAAATGGGGGAGGAGGCGTGAGAGTATGAGAGAGAAAGTGATGAGGGTTAATCTTGGGTTTACTTTATATAAAATATAGAACGGTTAAAGTACTCATGGAGTAGAAAGTGCTTTTTATGTTATTTGTTTTTGAAAAGTGCATTTTAATGTTAACAACTCTTTTTTATCTCTGATTCGTATGCTTTGTTAGGGGTTGATATAATTTCCAAATTTGTGTAACTAAATCTTTCAATGTGTTTCATTTTCTGAGATGATTTATTTTGTTTGGTATATAAAACAAAACCTTCAAATTTGTTTCTACTTTTAAATACACGACTTTTAGGACTTTGACAATTTTACTTGATTTAGCTCTTGTTCCCTTACTTGTTTTGGTGTAGCTATTGTTGTTTTGCCTTCTTCTGTTGTTTGATGACCTTAGCTATTGTTTAGTCATTTGATTTGTTTTGTCATTTGGTTTGTAAAACAATTTGTTTATTTTTAAATTCAAATATGTTACAAAACTACATATGGATTTATCATTTTTTCAGGACATGAACGCAGTCATGTACTTGTTCCAGAACAAAACATCTCTTCGATGATGAAAAACAGATCTTATTGCTTTCATGACTTGCACATTTAGCATTCAAATCAAAAGTTCATACATCAACTACAAAAGGATTAAAGAAAAAAAATCAGACTAGATGAAATCCTCTTGGATTACGGAAATGGTGAGCTACCGTCTCATGGAAGAACAAGAAGGATGTGGGATTTGGATGTTGATCTTATCTACGTTCTCGTCAATGTCAATGGTAACTCATGTATCTCTTTGTGCATCAGTTTCATACACCGAATAATAGAAGTATTTGATTGTTATGGCAAGAAAAACACTAAAAAGGTAGAAGCATTTGCTGTTCTCATTCCTCGTATTGTGAAAGAAGTCCAATCTCCATCCACCAAGAAACATCTCAATATTACTCAGTATTCAGTCTTTTAAATAGTAGTCATTATGATGGGGGTATATGCGTTGAAGTTCATCGAGTATCACGTACTTGGTTTGGATTTGTCTCTCATGCACGATGAAAACATTGAAGAAGCCCGGCTTAAGATTTCTGTCGATTTATGGGAAGCGGCCACAACTATTGTAAAGTCAATAGTTTGGAAAGGTGACGCATCAAACGACTCAGTGATCCTGTTTTTATTGATCGAATGTCTAAGTATGAACCTCCCAAACCTAGAATATCATAGGTAGTAGAGATCAAATGAGAATAGTATTTTGTAATATAGTTTAGTAGAAGTTTTTTAGTTTTTTTTTTCATTTCGAAAACATTTGTTGAAACATAGTACCTTTTAGTTAAAACTGCTTTTGACTTCTTGTTTTATCGAATCTTTGAATGTCTGGATGTTTAGACCTTCCTTATCAACAATTTAAGCAGATAATAAAAAGTAGTTAATCAAACTGGGTTGTCGTGATATATGAGACTTGTAGTTTGGAGGATCCAAGGTAGTGTAAAAACTATGAAAATATTTAAGGAAATCCCACTATGGAGGTGCCACAGTTCAAGAATCCACTGAGTCATATAAGCACCGTGAATATTATTATGTATTTGCAACTGCAAAACCTGAACTACAAATGCAATGAACAGAGCTTTAGCATATCATGTTCTGCGTCTTCCACTGAATTGCACAAACCAAAGCTAACAACAGAAATATCAGTTTTTAATATCAGCTTTCAATATTTCGATCAGGTTCTGGATTTGCACTAGCAAATTTTTCGAAAACACATCGACCAAGATTTTCTTCATCTCCCACCACTTGTGATACTTAGCAATCACAAGACTATATATTTTTAAAAACGTTAAGAAGTTTTAAAAATGGAATAACGTTAGAACTACAACCAAATTCTTAGTAAATCATATAGTTTTCGTATAAAAACACATTAGTATTCAAATTTTTGATGTTTTAGATATTGAAACAAAAAAAGCCATAAAACCAACGAGTTAAATAACTCCAAACACGAAAATAAAAAGAAAACAATGGACTATATTGGTCTATCACAATTTGTGACCTTGAATTCCACACCGGATACATTTGATTTTCTTAAACCCTTATAATCCTTTTGATGATCGTATCTTGTCTTCGACGTTTTCATATCTTCGTTTTCTTCGCCTACCAACAGCTCTCCGGGTTTCAGGCTGTAGAACATGGTCGTGTTCAACATCATATGAGACAAGCCAATCATCTTTAGGAACAACAATTGGATTAATGCATTCTTCATAAGTTGTCTTCCATGATACAGTTGTATACATTTCATCTGTAAATGAGTGTGCTTTGATAGAGTGTCTGCAGGGAATTTTTAACAAATCATATTTTCCACACGTACATGTTCTTCTTCCCATGTTAACAAGGCAATCAAATTGATCCCCTCTAACAAGAAATCTGTCCCAGATGATCGGGTAAACGACGATGGATTTACCTTTCCCTATCATTCTGTCAATATAGAAAGGTAAATCGATAGGTAAATAACTGAAGGCGATATCACCAATGCTCTATTCGATTTTACAGTCTTCAGAAACCATGTTCTTCAGCTCATCAAGGATAGTATTAGAATCCACATCAAGTAATTTCCCTCCTTTTTTCATCAATATTAAATCTCCACCCTTTACTAGCACACGAAATCCATACACTACAAGTTGCATAGATATGGAGCATTGTGATCAATCGAAAAGAGCAAAACGAATTAACAAAAGGATTTGAAGAAAATGAGCAAACAAATATGCTTTCGATATGGTTTACATGGTTTACTTGAGATATGCTTTGTTTGTTAAACTGAAAAACTGACTCACATTCAAATCAGATCGTCAACGGTTCAATCCTTTCCTGAGAAACATTACTGAGTGTCAAGAGGCTGCTAACGTTCTTTTGACGTATGTGAAAATCTACTTAATGACACTTATCTGCGTAATTGCCTTCTTAATATTCAAATTTCAATGGAAATTACACTATTGCTTGTGATACACTTTTCTTGATTTTATTTTTCTTCAGTGCATCTGGAACAGCGAGATGGAACCTACCTTGTGTAATGGTAAAAATACTTTTGAGTTTGGATTTATGTCTCTTATTCGTTGCACGCCAATATGAATTTTGGGTAAATAAGGTCTATAAATTTATGTAATGTGATCTTACTTGCTCGTGCAGCATGAGCTGAAACCTGTTTTAGCTAGAAACATGCGGGTTACTAAAGGCAAATGCTCTTGAAGTCTTACAGAAGTCTCGTTATATGTGCATAAATGATTCACTGATCCCTTTATGATGGCGTCTCAAACAAAAAAAAACGAAACATGGGACTAGCATATTAGACTAAAGACGCACACTGATTGTCTGATCAATGTGTTGGATTAATACCCACGGCGAGTCAGTCAGATGCGATCCTATAAAAACAAAAGAGAAACAATGTGTTGTGTTTAGGGTTTTGTCAAGAGAAAAAACAAAGAGAGTGTCATTGATAAGACAAACAGGGTGATATTTACCGCGAAAATCTGTGTCCTGCCCCCCGTGTCAAGTGATACCTTTGATACGCTCTCCAGCACTAGCTCGAATCGAGGTCCACATTCCTGCCAAATCAGAAACAAGAAATGCTGATAATTAAGAGCATCCCCAATGGTGATACTCCATTGGAGTTCTAAAAAATATATTTTAATAATTGTTTTTTTTCGGATCCTAAAAAAAAAATAAAAAATTAAAAAAAAAACGGACCAATCACAAGGCGACACGTGGCATGAACAGTTAAGAGGCAGTCCTTATTTAAGAGATTTAGCAGCTCGGTTGTTAATTTTTTGTGGGGTCCACGTGGGACCCACACAATATTTTATATTTTTTTTTAGCTAAGGACCGACGCTAAGAGCTGCCGTTGTACTTGCTCTAAGCTCAGCAAAAAGCATAAGATATATGGTAAAAAGTACCCAACCTTTCTGGTAATTTTTGGCTTTTCTCCTGCAATGGCTGCTTCCTCACGGTGGAGCCTGTACACGACGAGAGTGCATGCATAAACATTTTCTATAACTGGAGGTGTAGCCCATGTATAGACACTAAAAAAGTGGTTACCATTCATGTCGGAAAAAAATACGACCATTTTGGTTCGAGAAAACGGCATAGTTCTTTCGACATGATGCATTCCTACGAGTGACCTTGGGGAAGAGTGATTGTATCAATCTGAAAATTAAAAAAAAAAAAAAAAGGAAAATACAACAATACCATGACATTAAGATGTGAGATACTAGCTTGTATATGAATTAGTTGTGAACCTGGCTGTGCCAACACTGGCCGGAGATGTAAACAATGGCATATGAATCTCCGGATAGACGCCTTTCGGGGGACTTGCTTGATCCTGCAAGACAAATTAAAAATAAAAAAACGTATTTGAAGCTAATGAATGGAAGGCAGATCAAAGACAAAGGCTATAGTACCGGTAAATCTTCCCGTGGGATGAGATTACAAACCCTGAAATAAGCGGCAGCACCATTCAACAAGCTTACGATACAGATTTCATCTGCAAATCAAAACAAGAAACCAAAACTAAATGACACCAGAAAGGGGTATTTCCCGGCAAAACCATTAAACTATTTTTGGTGGATGAACATGTTAGATTTATATATATATATATATATATCAACAACATCGGAGTATAAACACGGACCCTGTCTACGATAGTCTATCCGACAGATAACGAGAGATGTAACACCCTTCTCTTTTGCTATTTTAACGAGCTGCAAATATACATAAACAAAGACGTTTCAGGAACAAGTATGTATGAACTACAAAGATGTAAGAGAAGCTTAAACTTTGAAACAAGTATGTATAACCAACCCCTTTAAATGTGGTGGGAACACCCCACACCCACTTAATGTATTTAGAATTCGGAAACACAGAGAGCATCTCCTTTACAATCAAAGCTCCCCTCTGAGGTAAATGAGGGTGCCCAGGACTACAAGTGATCAAGGTTTTGGGTTTGATTTCACCACTTAGTACCCTATCAAGTTCCTCCTGTTTAAATTCTTGCCAAAGCTGCGAGAGAGAGACGTACGTAAATAAGCGATTCCAAAGTATATAAATACACAGATAATCATTCATGAAACTAGCAAACCCAATCATCATCGAGATCCGTAATTTCCCGGAACCGGAGCATCTTCGACTGCACCAGTACCAACTCCTCCTCTGCCTTCGTCTCCATTCTCCCCGGCTGCCTGAGTTTCTTTTGCGATGGTTTCCCTTCTTTAGGGGTTTCCCGCCTCGTAATCACTATTTATATTCATTATTATGGGCCCTGTTTGGGCCGATTACATTAGTTTAGTTCGGGCTCATTTGTGCCCCGAGATCCATTATAGCATTGCTTCGGTTTTTTATGTACTATATGAAAGAGTTTTTTTATTGCTGGCTTATGACTCAATTGATAGGCTACTGGGAATAAAATATTTAAAATCTACAATTGATAACCCGTATAATTATGATTTATATTGAGATTTTAAATTAAGATAGGCGCTAAGTTAGCCAAAAATTATAATCCGCAATTGATAACCCTGAAAAACTCTAAATAGTTGACAAATTATCCAAAAATTCCGAAACAATCATTTATAAATGAACAGTGTTTTAAAATAGTGTTTATATATTATATTATTTAAAATTAAATAGAGCTTATGGTGGAGAAGCAACTAAGGTTACACGATAGAACGTTGGCAGATTTCACAGAGATGCCACAACCTAATAAAGCTGTTATAAACGCACTAAACAGCTCAGCCCTAAACCATGAGACGCATTACAACAGAGCAGAGGAGAAGAAATTACATGATTCCCTACACTCGAAGCTAAATGACGAACAAAGGGGTATATATGACAAAGTTTTATGCTCCGTCTTAAATAAAGAAGGGAAGTTGTTCTTCGTTTACGGTGCAGGAGGTACGGGAAAAAAAATTTGTACAGAACAATCATCTCTGCTATACGGTCACAAGGGAAACATGTTATGGCTGTGGCTTCTTCAGCAATTACCGCACTATTTTTGCCTGGTGGACGAACAGCCCACTCGAGGTTTACAATACCGATCGACCTGCATGAAGATTCACTATGCTCAATTTCAGCGGGGTCAATGCTGGCAAATTTACTCATCTCAGTCGATATGATCATTTGGGATGAAGCACCGATGGCACACCGCCATACTTTCGAAGCGGTAGATCGTTCATTGCGAGATCTTCTATCAAATGTTGACGAATCAGCAGCATCAAAGCCTTTTGGTGGGAAAACGGTTTTGCTTGGCGGGGATTTCAGGCAAATCCTGCCAGTTATACCACAAGGGATAAGGCAAGAAACAGTTAGAGCAGCAATTAATCGCTCATATCTTTGGGATTCTTGCGAGAAGTACCCCCTCTCCCAAAACATGCGGCTCGACCCGGAGGAGATAAAGTTCGCTGATTGGATTCTGAAAGTAAGGGAAGGAGAAGCTCAGAAACTTGAGAACGAGCAAGAAAGTCTGCGCGAGGAAGATAACATAATAGTTGACAACTCCCTGCTCCTACCAGTTACGGACCGGCCCCTAGAAGTCCTAAGGAATTCCGTCTATCGAGACCTGAATCATACATCAGATGATAGAGCGATACTAAGGGAGTCAGCGATATTAACACCGAGGAATGAGACAGTTGATGAAATCAACAAATATATCCTCTCAAAAGTTCCAGGCATCCAAGTGGAATACCTAAGTGGTGATAGCATTGGTCCGGGTGAATCAACAAAAGATGATGATGACATGACTTATCCGTTGGAGTTCCTAAATTCCCTTGAATTCCCAGGATTACCCCCTCATAAATTAAGCCTCAAGCTTGGAGCCCCGATCATGCTGATAAGGAATTTGAACACAAGAGAAGAGTTGTGCAATGGGACAAGGCTTATTGTTACTCACATGGGGGATAAGGTTATTGAGGCGGAGTTTTTGTCTCCCGATGAAGAGAAGAAGAAAGTACTTATCCCAAGAATAATACTCTCACCAAATGAAACCGGTCACCCTTTCACTCTGAGACGACGACAATTCCCGATTAGACTATCGTACGCAATGACAATCAATAAAAGCCAAGGCCAAACCCTCAAGAAAGTGTCATTGTATCTTCCTAACCCAGTATTCACCCACGGGCAGCTATACGTCGCTCTTTCTCGGGTGACATCACCGAAAGGGCTGGCCATCTTGGACACAACAAGATCACCAAAACAGGTGGCAACGTTGTGTAACATAATATACAAAGAAGCATTCAAAGATCTACCAAACCTAAAAGATAACAAATACGCAACCATTACATTTGTGGAAAAACAAAACAACGTCACTTAGACACAACATATGTATACAATATGAGACCAACAAAGAGTTTTATGACATAAGCCCAAATTCTAATAATATTAAATGCTAATGGCAGGTGATGAAGATATGACGGAGTAGAAGCAAAATAAAAGGGCCACTGGTACACAAGGAAGTACGCCTACACACAGGGGCGGATCTACCTTATGAAATCTGTGGCACGTGCCACATACAGATTTTAAGAATTTTGCAATATAGTTTTACATGTTTTAATTCATTAGTTGTGTTGGATATTGAAATCCGCTTAATGTCTTCAATGATCAAGCTCGAGAACTCCTTTTCTCTCTGACCACTTAATATTTTATATTTTTCTTTTTTCTTTCTTACAGCAGAGGTGTCTCTTTGTTTTCTTTTCCTTTTTTATTGGTCACCACCTTTGTTTTTTTTTTTACTTAACATATTACACATGTACATGTTTTTTTCTTATTTTATTTTCATTTATATTTAAAAAAAAACTAATTAAAGTATATCATGCTATCTATCCTCTACTAAATGAAAAATATAATATTTAGTAAATCCATAAATATATATCATTTGGTTTCAATTTCTAATATATTTTAGAATCTAGATTTTATGTAATATTTATTTTGCTATGACTTATAAAGTATATCATTTATTTTAATTATGTTTTTTATATGTTACGTATGTATACATAATAAGATTTTTTTAAACGACTTTATATGTAAGAAGATTTAAAATTGATTTGTTTAATAATTTTAGTTTTTCAAAAATAATATTAACATATTACATATTTTAAATATATTCTATTATTTAAAAATTTATGTGTGCCCCATACAATTTTTTATTCTGGATCCGCCCCTGCCTACACATATTGTAAAGCTTTATATATTGAAATCAACTAACGTACTAGACAATTATAAAAAGACAGAGTACAACACGTGATATTGGAAATTATCAGAAAGGAATGGAATTGTTGTGATAGGTACCTATGGAATGTTTGCAGAGTTTGAACCAGGAATAACAAGTACACGAATACTGTAGTTTAAATCGTATAAATTTAGTTGATTTCCTCAACAGTTAGAGTCGCTATTATACTCAAGAATCAAAACATACCCAAAAAACTACACCAAAATCAAGGCTGACGCAGGACATATATTACGACATATAAATATACCCAGGAAGGACCGTAAAACAGAATGGATGAAGAATGGTTTACAAACAATAAACAAGATAAACCATATACCACAACAATAAACGCGCGGGGGGAGTGAGACAACTAGTATCTTTAATGAGTCAATGAAAAGTATTCAGATGTGTAAACTTCATAACTGAAAATATTAATTTTACATTAAAACATATACAAATTCGACGACAAACCCAACAAAATGGCTTATGCTGATTTTCAAGCTTCAAAGTGTTAGCTTTACGTATGAATCAAAACGTGATCAAATTCAACGACTAGTACCGTCCAGATAACACAAAACAAAAGTTGCAAACAATCCACCGGTCCATGGCTGTTATTTGTCTGTGAGGATGGCTATTGAAATTGTGTTCCTCTGAGTAGCTTCAAGCCTTGGCGTTTGAACAGAGTTGGATCCAACGTATGATTTGTATTATTAGTATCTCTTGTAAGCTTTGTTTGTTCATGCTTCATTCATCTCAATTTCTCAGTTTGCCGAGTATGATGATCCTCATGGACTCTTTGGACTCCGCTTTTTGTGATTTCTTTTATTTATTGCTATTAAAATATTGATGTTTTAAAATATAACTAATGCATTTATTTCAAAATTTAAATATAATTTTAAATATAAAAATATGATTGGTGAAACATTTATTGGAAAACCAAAATAAAACAAAAGTAAAATTAAATATTAATTGTTTTTAAAATGTGTAAAAAATTCAAAATATCAATCTTTTAAATATTATTTTATAAAAAAATACAGTATCATAAAGATTTAGTTTTTTTTTGTTTGGACAGAACACAAAAGTCTTGAAATTGGCGCCTGGGAAAATCCTCCGATGTCGCTAGGGTTTTAGCTCTTTAATCCCTCTTCTTCTACAAATCCTTAAAACCCTTCTGACATGGCTCCATTTTACCACTCCACTGTATCAATCCCTAACCCTAACTCTCTCATGTCTCTCTCCTCCACTCTTCGCTTCTCTTCTTCCATCCTCCGTCGCTCCTTCGGCCAGTCTCACAACTTCCGATTTCCCCTTACCGACTCATTATGCCGTCTCCGCCGCACTGAACCCTCCGGCGTCCAGTTCCTATCTTCCCGTCCTCCACAGTCCGTCAGACAGTCACACAAAAAAGCCGTGTGACATAAATGACACAAATCCGCACCTAAGAGCATGTGCAATGGTAAACCTTGCTCAAAGGTTCTTAAGAATATAATAGTATTACTTTAGTGATGTAAGTGAAGTTAAGGATTTGATTACCAAAACTCCCTCCAATGGTGAACTCTAACTTGGGTTCTTAATATTATTTTAATAATATTTTTTTTTTTAATTTTAATTTGAAATTTAACTTAAACATACAAAATTTATTAATTATGTTGACCAAATTTTTGCCAAATGTTATCAATAAGATCAGCTTTGAGTCGATGATGTATTTCCCGATCCCGAATTTGATTTCGAATGGCAAGCATATTACCGAGGTTCGAAGGCATGTCTGTAGAGAACGAGTAATCCACATGTGAACTTCTGCTGCATTCTCCGTCAACGAAGTCAGATATATCATATTGAGTGTGTCCATCTCGCTCGTCTTCGACTATCATATTGTGCATTATGATACAGGCTCTCATAATCGTCCCATAAACGCATGTGCCCTTGCTCGCGTTGTCTTTCGATATATATTCGTTTCCTCTCCTTTTTTCCTGGATCCTCATGCATTGCGTCATAAAATTCTTCAAAATGTCGTTCGAACATATCTTCAAAACCTTCCTCAAATCCTTCACTTGAAGACGATGAAGACATATTTGATTTGTTTTATAACAGAAAAAGGTTTCAAATTGTTTCAAATTGTTTAAGTAAAGAAGAAAAGGTGAAAGGCATATAAAGAAGGAGAGAAATCAAGAAATCATATCATGTTTCAAAGTTGATACAAGACCAAAACACATAGTAGATAAAATTTCACAAAGTAGAGAAAGGAGACTGAGTTCATACAACCGTAGAAGCCGATCTTATAAATACAACAACAAAACACATAGTTGAGAAAATAACAAAAGTCCGTGATAGATAGAAATTAGTAAAGTCCAAAGGCCCGTGATAGAGAGATAGTTGCACGCCGACTTGTGAAATGCCCACAGCCACAAGTCCTTTCACCAGCATCTGCAACAGAAAACAACAAAAACTGTTAAAACTTTCTCGTGACTCTCCAAAATTACCCACAATTCACAAGTTAAACAGACAAGTAAAAGACAAGTTAAACAGACAAGTAAAAGACAAGTAAAAGACAAGTAAAAGACAGTAAAAATCACAGAGACAACTACAACTCACAAATTCACAACATTTCTTGAATCAATTTGTTTTTCAAAGCCACTTCTATGTCAGATAGAGGTTCTTTTTGGGTTAGGAGTCTGTCCAACAATTTCTGTTTGTTGAGCTCCTTTTTCATTTCCATTATGTTCTTCATAGTCTCTGCCTCTGTCTCCTTAGCAGTCCTCTTCCGCTTCAAAGCTTTGGAAGCTTTCACACCAATAGGCCTCTCCACAGTGCCTGGCTCTGATCCCTCGGCCTCACCATCATTTTTGCATTTGTCTTTTGCCCCATCTTTACCAAGGACCGTGGATGTCCACTTCTGATCATGTCTCAACTCCCTCCACGCATGCTCAAGTGTAAACTTGACACCATAGTCGTTGTAGAATATGTCAAGTGCTGTCTTCATCAGGTCGTTCTCGTTCTGGCCGCTTGTCTGCTCCTTCATTGCAGCCTCGTAGCAGCCAACAAATTTGCAAACAAGGTCATTGAGTCTACCCCACCTTTGCTTGCAATGGCTCACCGGTCTTGGAGATGCCCCGGCCAACATAGGACTTGCGTTGAAGTATTCTTCGATTCTCTTCCAAAAGGTGCCAGCCTTTTGCTCATTCCCTATTATTGGGTCCTTACTTGTGTTTAGCCACGCACTGATGAGGACTACGTCCTCCTTTGGAGACCACTTCCTCCTCTCTATGGTCTTCTCTTTAGTACTCACTTCATCAGAGGCTTGGCTACACCCACTGGTTATGTCTACAGGTTGGCTTGCTTGACTGGCTAGGAGGTTAAGAAAGCCGGGGTAACCTAAGGAAAATGGATCAGGTTCCATATCTAGTTTCTGGTTTTGGTATTTTGGGTTTGTATCTTGGTTCTATGGTGTTTATGATTGAGTTTTCTGTGTGTTTATAATAGGTGTAAGGTGTTTAAGAACTAAAGTTGTTCATTTAAGAGAACACCGTCTGTGTTTAAGAAATGTAGTTGTTCATTTAAGAGAACAACTTCAATTAGCATTAATAGTATTCACCGAGAAAGGAAGTTGTTCATTTAAGAGAACAACTTCAATTAGCATTAATAGTTCACACCAATTAGTATTCACCAAACAACTGCAAAACATCAAATCATATTTACAGTTTTAAGAACAGAACCTACTATTGCAAATCGTTTCTGTTAATATTATTCACTTGTTACTAAGCACATTTATCTATGACTAGGCACTACCATTTTTGTTAAACTTAAGTGAAAAACAAAGACTAACTAAGGAATGTAGAACTTACATTTTTCAGACTGAGTCAGGGGAGTCTTCTGCCACGAGAGCTACCTTCTCAAGCAAACTTACTCGACTGGTTAAGAGAACCACCTCAGACTGCAAAGAAAACAAATGAGTCAGGGGAATTCACCTTAAGTTTGTCATTCTCTATGTTAAGAAGAGCCACCTGCCATTTTAGCCTCTCAACCTCCTCAATCCGTTTGGTCAGCCTACGGATCTCTTCCTGGACTCCTATTACCCATGGCTGACGAAAATGTAACCCATCATCCTGCCAATGACGTGCCTTAGTTAATCAAGTACTGAGTTTAATAAGCATGTTTTATATAAAGAAAGTATGAGTCAGACATACCTTGAATTGGTTACAAGTGAAGAATCTCTTCCCTGGCGTAGTGTCATAGTCTCCTTTTCCACATACCTCATCCACCATAGTCGCACCGCATGGGCATTGTGTGGGAATGCCGTATGTTGTATCAGCAACATAACCGACCCTGTCATAGTACGCCTTCATCTTCTTCTCTGCCTTCCTGTCTGGATCAGTCATCTGCAAAAGTACAAAGAATTAAAATGTTGTTAACAGTTGAGTCAGAAACTAACAAAGAGCCTCGTCTTATATGAGCCCCAACTCGATATCGAAAGCTATATCTGAACAACAAAGCAATTTTCACAGAAAACCCTAATCGAATTTGGAATCTTTGTGTAAACCCTAAATCGAATGTCCCCGTGGTTTCTAAACTGTCAATCGAAGCATAACAGGGGCAAAATCAACCAAAAAAGAAAAAAGCCCTAATTTTGGAGACGAGCCGAACCCTAAACACAACTCGATTTGGGGATTTAGAAGCAACCAAGCCATAAACTGAGCAGAGACTGTTGATACATACCTTTCTGATGTTTGTAGACACGATTCTCGGCCGCGAAATCACACCAAATCGGATCGAACTCGATATCGCCTTCAAATCGCCTAGCCACGAACGGAGGTTTTTTTTTTCTTTGTTACGCGAAATGAGAGAGAAGCTGAGTGGTTGGGCTAGGATTTGGCCCACTGAGGCACAGGGCACAGCCTATGAGAGCATGACACGTGTCTAGAACCGAGTTCTAAAAGCTCTTACCTAAGAACTCGGTTCTTAGATAATTGGTTGTTTTTTTATTTTTATTTTTTTTAAAAGCATTGGATACTGGGCTATAAACCCCTTTGAACCCTGCATTGGGCTTGCTCTAATAGGCCAAGAAAATAAGAATGGTATATCAAAGGATAAAAGCATCTGGTGTACTTAGACCATTTGCAATGGGGCTGTTGAAATTTTAATTTAAAAGTTGAAGCCTTGCAATGGTATGTTGAAAAAGGGTGTTGAATACATGTGAATTAAACTGAGTTGAATTTTTTCAACGGGTTGAATAAGAAAAAAGAGAGGGACCACCAATATTATGTGGCATTTTTATCCTATCTAATATTCGAAAGCATTTATTTTTATTATAGTTAATTTTTTGTATAAAAATAATTCACCAAAATTTATCATTTTTAATACTTTATAAATAGAGACTTGGTTTATTCGATTCTGACACAGAAAAAATTTGTCTGTTTTTGAAACCATCTATTACAGTAGTACCATATGTACGTTCATATCCAACATACATGCATTCATATAAACCATCTATAACACCGCAATCATACTCAAAATAAGTCTACCTGTCTTTGCTAATCATGTGCGTGCTAGATCCGTTAAAGAGAGTTATGAGTTTGTGAATTAAATATATTGTATTAATTAATTTATGTGTGTTTTATTTGTGTCGTATGTTTATTAATGAATTGTATTGCATTTTAAATTTTTTGCCATTTTATTTATTTTAATAATGACTCTTTCTGTTTCCGTTTCTATTTCTCGCAATTTTTAATTAAAAATATAAAATTAGAAAGAAAAAAATTAAAGTTTTATTGTGTGTTGACTTAAAGAAATCACATACATTCATACATATATATATGTTCATAGAAATCATCTTTACGTTCATAGAATCAATATCACATAATGTCATGTAACTTTTATTTATTAATTTTGTGTATAATATTTTTAATATGTATTTTATTTATTAGAGGGGTAGAGTGTTGAAACTTTTTAAATAAACCATTGGAGATAGTAAAAATTGAATGAATGTTGAATTATGATGTGGAAGAAAAAGAAAATGATGTGAGAAAAAGAGAATATGATGTGGAGGATGTTGAGTGTTAAAACCATTGTGGATAACCTTATGCCAAATGAGCGGTTTGTGCGTTACATATAAGCAAAATGAATCTCAAATAGGTAATGTTTAAATTTGGTTTTCCGCATACTACCAAACCAATGTATCCATACCAAATTCTATTTCACAAAAAGAAAAACACTACATCGAGCATACATAGCAAGGTTGTGTCAAATCGATATATCCATATCAAATTCTAGTTACCTTAAATATTTGTTGACAGACAAGAAAAATGGTTGTGTTTGCTATCACAAATCGTTAATTTCTATTGTAATATAATATTTCAATATTTGGCAAAAAAAATATAATATTTCAATAGTATTTAAAATTAGCCAAAATATATAGACTTTTGCCTTATGTATGGTTCATACAGGTCTAGTAGAGAAAACATGTATATTACTTAAAACAAAGATTAATTCAGAAATCATACATGGTTGGACTATTGTGATATGTAGTCATGGTTGAACGTACTCGTACCACTTTCCATGGAGACACCAAGCTTGTTATCGTCGTGCATGAACGGTATATGCAACCTCCTGAAGAATTTTTGGACCATCACATTAAATCCAACACCGAAATCAACACCAGCTTGACATATCTTATTCCCGATATCGAGAATTGTTGGAGTCAAGATTAGCACTTTTCCTTAAAAGGTCCAATCATGATTGTAGGTCGGCCCAAAATGGAAAGAGAGCCCAGGCCGGTAAAACTAGGTTAAACCCGGCCCGGCTCAAATCGGCTTACATCTAGGGTTTAGAGAAACGTCGCCGAAAAAGGCGGCATGATATAAAGCATAACGGCGTTTAGATATAGAAATATTCCGTATATCGGAACCGAGATATCAGGAATATTTATATTTATCTTCGATTTTCCTTTATTTATAACCGACTCTGTAACTCTATAAAAGGAGGACATTATTCATCAATAAATATACGCTTTTCATAATATTCTAGTCAGAGAGATCTTAGAACCAATTTAACCTAATTTCTCTTTCACGACTTAACTCTTTTTTCCGCCGCTTTAATCCATCACGGAAACCTAAAGCTATAAACCCTAATTTCCCTACTCTCACCGAGTTCATAAATCTTCTTTCAGAATCCTTTAAGAAAAACCTAAAACTTTTGCTATCTTAGGATAGGCGAGTTGAGATCTTACAATTGGCGCCGATTGTGGGGATTTCTAAGAGAAGTTTCTGAAACGATATGTCAGGAAACAATGACGAAATCGACCCGGATAACCCAAGGGTTGAACTAAGCAAGCACGAAGAAAGTGATCACGACCGAAGTGATCGTGAAGACGACGATGCGGCGCCCAACGGCAAAACACCACAAGGTGCCGAGACATGAGGTCAAGACGACGGTAAACATATCCCGTCACTCGACCGAATAGCTAAACAAATCGACCAGGATGCGATGATAGCCACTCTGATGGCAAAAATCGATTCCCAAAACGATCTAATAAGAGGATTCTCGGACAAAATCGATATTTTGCAGTCTGAGCAAGATCGAATTCGTTCAGACCAACAGTCGAGGAAATCCAAGAGAGACATTCCTCCGAAGGCAAAAGACAAGGTGGCTAAACGAATCTCCTTTGAGACGCCTGAAGGAAACTACCAAGAGCAAGGCCAAAAACTCAAGAAAGACTCACGTCGAGAACGCGATGAGGATGACGAGCGAGGTTCACGTCGAAGGTGAGACTCGGGCAAACTCAAACGGGGCTCGCGTCAGAAGAAAGACAACTCTCATGATGAGCGTTACTCGCCCAACAGGGACCTGGAGTACGAATACGAGCTGAGTGACTACGAATCACACGAACGAGGCTCAGATCATAGACGAAGTTCGCGCCATGAGAATGACTCGCGTCGGGGTAGCCATCACTACAAGCGAGGCACGTCCCCGGAGGAAACTCATAGGACTCTTGAACATAGAGGGAGCCGCAACCAGGTCAAAAAACAATTGACCGAGCTCAGAGATACCCTGAAAGAGCTTAAAGGAGAGGTTCATAGGGTCAAGGGATCGGCACCTGAGATTGACTGAATCATTGAGGAGACTCAGAGAACGCCTTTCACCTCGCGAGTCACAAACACATACATTCGTCAGAAGGAGAAACTCAGGTTGCCAATGTACAACGGGACGAAGGATCCCGCCTCTCACCTAACGACTTTCAAAATCATGGCAGCGAAAGCACGGTTTTCTTCAAATAAGGAGCGCGACATAGGCTTCTGCCAGCTATTCGCCGAGACCTTGGAAGGAGAAGCGTTGACATGGTTTTCACGGCTCCCACCCAAATCGATCGATTGCTTCGCCGACCTCACTCGAGCATTCGTAAGACATCACTTCGCCTACGTGAATAAATATACGTCACTAAACGCGCTAATGTCGATGTCCCAAGAAAAGAAGGAGACCTTGAGGGCCTTCATAGATCGGTTCAAGACGACCATGACACGAGCTGAAGCCCCAGATAAATTCACGATCGCGGCTCTGACAAATGCCGTGTGGCATGAATCACCTTTTTATCAAAACCTGGTTGTTAACCCGCCACTGACCATTGAGGACGCACTCCACCGAGCGAACAAGTTTGTGGAACTTGAAGAGAAGAAAGTAGCACTGGCCAAAAAGTTCGGCTCATTCAAGCAGACTGACAAGAAAGAGGACCGAGAGCCTAGACAGCATTACGATAAAGGTGCTAAGACAACAATGGTAGTCGGTAACAACGGGAAATCACGATCCTCGAAACCCTGGAATAAGTGGAGCAGAGAAGAAAAAGAAATGGCACTGCAGATTGCTTCCGAGCCGGGAGAAAAGTATTGCGAGTTCCATAAAGCCACTTCTCATAACACCTCAGAATGCAAGACTCTTAAAGACGCACTGTACACCAGACTCGTAAACGGCGAGATCAAGCTATCCATAGACGAGCTAAAAGAGGAAGCAGATCGAAACCGAGAGGAGCGGATTAAGAATCAAGCGCCCAAACAAGAGAAGCAGCAACGGCGCATTAAAAGCATAGCCCTAAAACGCGACCGGGATGAAGAGGACGAAGAGGAAGAAGAAATTCCCAAAACCGTGCGAAGGATCAGTATGATTATGGGCGGCTTAATCTCGGTGAACGATTCAGTCTGATCGATCAAAGGATACGAACGCATGGCGTTAGCCGCGCAAAATTCGCCTAAGCCAATTCTGTCTGACGATCGCCGACCAAGATCTTTGGGGAACTCACTACCCTCACAATGATCCGCTGGTAGTCGAACTCCTCATCGGAAGCTGCCAGGTATCTCAGATCTTGGTAGATACAGGTAGTTCAATAGATTTGATCTTCCTATATACGCTTAAGAAAATGGGAATTAAGGAAGAGGACATCAAACAGAAAGCCAAGCCGCTGACCGGGTTCACGAGCGAGACGACATACACCATCGGGACAATCAAATTGCCGGTTTATGCAGAAGGAATCAACAAGATGGTAAAGTTTCATATCATTGACAAGCCGACCATTTATAACGTTATTCTCGGAACCCCATGGTTATACAGCATGAAGGCTGTGCCTTCGACATATCATCAATGTCTAAAATTCCCTTCACCCAAAGGAATACAGACAGTCAAGGGCTGCCAAAGAACAAGCCGGTCGTGCTTCGCAAGGGAGCGAAAGTTAAGAATACCGACATGCATGATCAACACAGAACATGGAAGAAAGGGTCCTGAGAAAGAGCTCATTCAGCAAATTATCATCGATGACTCCGACGCAAATAAATGCGTGGGGATCGGTGCGGAGTTACAGGAAGACATCAAAAACGAGTTAATAGCTTTCCTGCGGAAAAACGTCACGACCTTCGCATGGTCGGTCAAAGATATTAAGGGCATCAACCCGACCATCACGACCCACGAACTCAATGTCGACCCGACTTATAAACCAATTAAGCAAAAAAGGCGGCCACGAGAGGGCACAGGCGGTTAACGATGAGGTAGACAAATTGCTCGATGCCGGCTCAATTCAAGAGGTAAAATATCCAGACTGGCTCGCTAACCCGGTCGTCGTCAAGAAAAAGAATGGAAAATGGAGAGTCTGTGTCAATTTCACGGACCTCAACAAAGCCTGTCCCAAAGACAGCTTCCCGTTGCCACACATTGACCGACTCGTAGAAGCAACTCCTGGGAACGAGTTACTTTCTTTCATGGATGCGTTTTCAGGGTACAATCAAATTCTCATGAACCCAGACTGTGATACCCCGTATCAAGAATACGGTCAACGGGCAGCAGAAAGTCAACCGAGGGTAAAATCGTCATTTTACCTCCGTCAGGGGTAAAATGGTAATTTTACCAAAGTTCGAGACGGAAACCGAGACGGGCCAAATATTCTTATGTCTTGACATAAAGAATGTTTACAAGACCAAAATTGGAGGAATCGGAGCGGAAACGAGTTTTTCGGCTTATCGGGATGGAAACCGACTAAACCGAGGAAACTTCGGAAATTCATATCTTGGGCTACGTAAGTCCGATTGGAGTGATTCAAATTGCTAAATTCATTAAAAAGAGTGGAGAATCATATTTTGGGGGTTTTGGAATTTATGCAATCATCCGTAGCTGTTCTAAAATATTAAACCCGAAAATCCGCAAAACCGAGCTTTAGAAAGAATGAGATTATTGGTGGGATTAGTGAGGGATTAAGTGATGCTTTGGCAACAAATAACTCCCAGAGGGACACCTGGAACCTCCCCATGTCGCCACCTTTCTTGCATAGGTGTCAAGCATGCCAAGATTCTATGAATCTTCCTCATGCATGCAAATGATGTCTTGTCCCATTCATTGCATTTCACCAAACTTCACTCTCTCTCAGCTCTCTCTCGAACTCTCTCTTCCTCTCTAGCCAGAAACAATAATTCCTTGTTGTGTTCTTGTGTTTTGTTTGTGTTCTTGAGAGATTCTCCACCAAGTTCCTTGAATGTTCTTTTGTGTGTTCTTGAGAAGATAAGGCTCAAATCTTCATCAAATCACCTCCAGATCTCTCCTCTCACTCTCGGTCTCTCTGCTCTCTCTCTGCTCTCTAGATCAGGCAAGTTTTGTTCATAAACCTTTTGCATGTTCTTAAATTCTCAAGAAGGCTCAAGAACCCTAATTGTTCTTCAATTCTTCTTTCACAAGAAACTCTATAACTTTTGTTGTATAATCTCAAATCCAGATCTACAAAGCCCCATGGCTTCCTTGTGAGCTCCTCTATCTTTTCCAGTTGGTCGCCGTCGTTGGAGGTCGCCGGAATCAGCCGCCGGAGCTCCTCCACCTTCTTTTGCTTCTTCCACAAGAAAGCTTGTAACTTTCTTATTTTAAACCCAAATCTGGACCTGTTAAATGCTATAGCTTTGTCTTGATCTTGTCTATCTTTTTCCAGTGAGCCGCCGCCGTTGAAACCGCCGGAGATCGCCGGAAAATCACCTTGAAGCAACCGCTTCTTTAGGGTTTGTAGACCTCACCCTTTTCCTTGTGTTTGTGATGTTTTGAGCCTAGAAGTGAATAGATCTGTTAATGGTGATCAGTTTGGTGTAGAGATCTGAAGAAATAGTCACCGGAAAAGCCTCCTCCGCCGCGGTCAACGCCTTCGCCGCCGGAGTCAACGCCGGAGCTTGCCGCCGGCGAGCCTCTTCCACCGCCAAAAGCCAGCCGATTCTTTCCCCTATCCATTGGTATAGTTGGTTTTGGAAATTGGGTTGAATTGGAGTTGGTTTGGTGGTTTGATTAAACCGGGTCAAAGGGATGTGAACCGGTCAACGGTCAACCCTAAACCGATTTAGTCAAACCGGTTCTTAAGGTAATCAAACCGGTTTAATTGAACCCATAATCTGATTGGTTTGTGATTTCGTGTTTCAGGAGTGTTCATTAGCCCGGGAATTCTCATCCGCGTTAAACCCGTCATTCCGTAATTATTCTGTGAGTCGGCTCGAAAACGCATACCTTAATTAAACCGGAAAACCAGTAAACCGTAATCACTAAGACATTGACCCGAGATTAACTAAGTAGTAAATATGAGATTAACTGGACCATTAACAAATAACCGGAGGATAACCAAGTAAACCTGATTAGGGTTTAGAATTAAAAAGGATAACTGTTTCTGTGCCGCTAGGTTGTTAGTAATCATATTTGCTATATATTTATAAGTATAAAGAACAAGTATTAATGAACTATAAACGGGAAATTGAGACAATAGTAAAAGATGAGTGAAACCTAAACCAATGTATAGAGTATAATAACGGGATTGGGAATTAGACTAATTAGTGGGTTTGGGTAATGAACGAATTAAATGATAATGAGAAGTCGGGGAGTTAGTAAGTTTACTAACTCTAAACCGACAGATCGAGAACGTGATTAAAAGACACTGAGAACGGATTAATAAAGGAATGGCGCGTGTCGTGAGCCGTCTACGGGTTAGCAATCCGCTAACCCAAGGTAGCGGGCGAAAATAAAGTAAAAGACTTAGAAACTCTAAATAGGCATGCTCGTGTGGTGCTTAGTGTAATTGTGTAATTGATTGCTATTGCGTGTTGTATTGTTGTTGTGGTGAGCTTTCTGTGCAGGTTTATTAGACTGCTCGGTGTTGGGCCGGGTAGTCATTGCGGACACTTACTCCGGTCTTGGGACCGGGTAAGTTAGTAGTGCTGACTAGGTATCTTACCTAGTCAGAGCGGTGTTACGGGTAGTGTAGAGGCTTGCGGAATGGGTGTGGTGATTATTATGGTTGTTCTTGATTGCGTGATCTGTGCTAGTGTCTCAGCGAGTCTGCGTGTTTACATTTATGCACTAGGACGATAGGGTGCGTTAGATTCCGCAAGCCTAGGTGTTTTGTTTACGTTCCGGTACTTCCGACCCGATTGGATCCTCGGGTTTGACCTAACCGGGCCATGGTGGTTCTGGTTATGGTGTTAACCTATCGGGTGACGCCGGTAGGTGTGCGGTTCGGAGATTACGGGGTCATGTCCTAGGGCCGGACTGCATGGAAACTCGGGCTATCTAGGGGTAGTCAGAGTCACCGCGTATCGATGGACAGAGAACGGTGTCCTATGCGTGAGTCTTCATGAGCACGTATAGGAGTCGAGGGTTAGTTGCCATATAGGCGACGATATGAACCCGTGGAAGTTACCGAGATCGTAGGGCCCAGTGTTGTTGTTTATCTTTCTTTTGTTGCGCGTAGATAGATCGAGTCCAATCGAGGACATGTGCCGCAGTGCCTTCGATTTCTTTAACTCTCTCACTTATCTTGGTTATTGATTGTGTGTGGGTTTATTACGCCGTGGTAGTGCGTGATTGACCATTTATTCTTGTTGATTGTTATTTTGGGTTTCGGGGCGGGGATTGTAGAGTTAGATAGATTAGAAGCCGGTAGTGGGGAGCCGATTCACTGGGTGATCTTAGATTGCTCATTAGACTCTTTTGTGTTTTTCAGGTTATCAGCGACGGACGTGGGAGGTCCTCGGTGTAGCTTCGGGTTGCTTGTGACGTGATTTTATTTCGTTATTTTTGGATGTTTTATTTTCGGTTCGGCAGCTGCGCTATTTTCTTTATGATTGTATTTGATTGGATTTGATGTGTATATATTGTTATTGACGATTGTTTGTAAAATTGTTAAACGTTGTACTCGATGTTTAACTACTTAAAAATGAAATTTGTTTCCCTGATATGAGGTTTGGTCCGAACCGACACAACTCGTTGAAGTAGTGCAAGTAGTACTGCTTGTACTATGGATACGAGGATAGCGGAGTCGGAAATAGATCGGTGCGAGCCTTTTGTCTCAAACCGAACTATCTTTGGCTTCGTCCTGTAGCGAACTTTTCCCGTTCGACTTGCTCGGGTTCGATTGGTCATGTTCTTGTTTGATTGTTGACCGGTCAGCTCGGCGGTCAGCGGAGAATGGGAAAGGGGCGTTACACAGACGATCGAGAGAAGACGGCGTTTATCACAGAACGCGGTACTTATTGCTATAAGGTCATGCCGTTTGGTCTTAAGAATGCCGGCGCTGTTGGAATTATGTCCAGTAATCTCTGTACTGTCTCTAGAAAGTAAGAGTATGTCAATGATCAGACATAAGTCATATAATACTGGGGGTCATGATGGCTTGCTAGAGTCCGCTCATGATCTATAAGTCTTGGACTTATTGCCTTTATTATATGATCCCATATGGGTCACACGCCTAAGCTAACAGGAAACCATGAAGGAACGGTTCAGCAGAAGTACGGTAAAAGTGCTAGGCATTTACTGTGCTTAGAGAGATAGAAGGGCCTGATTAAATCCAAGGGATTTAATCAGACTGGGAATTGGGCCCAAAAGCCCAAAAGGAACTAGGCATAAGTTTTATGATTAAAAACTTAACCTAGCCACCTTTTTCCCCTAAGCCTCCTGCGCCTCTCATCTCTCTCTCTGCGCCTCCCACCAGCTTGGTCTAGCAGCCAACTTCCTGCAATGTGCGTGTGTGAGCCTTTGGAGGAGCTATCTCTTGGTGGTTCTGCTGATCTCAGACAATACCTCTTCTTCCGCTGCATAAACAAGGTATTAGGTGAGATCCTTTATGTTTCTAGCAAGAGAACCTAGATCTGGCATGTTTAGTAGGATCAATCAATGAGAAATTGAATCAGGATATACTAAACAATCCTTCAGTGGTATCAGAGCCATTGGTTCTATTAGGATTTCTTGTTTAGAATCATGTTTAGGTTGTTTAGAAGTGTTTGAATCAATCTATTGATAAGAAAAACACTTAAGAAACAAAGAATTAAAACCTAAACTAATTGAAATCGCATGATCCGATCTATAGTGAATCGTTTTGCGTCGGAGTGTTGATCGCCAAAGGATCACACGTCCGGATCAAGTCGCGTCGCGTCATCCGATCATGGATCGGTATGCGCGAGAGATGGACCGCGAGTGTTGAACCGATCGGGACACCCGATCGCATGGATCGATCACGGATCGATGTCATGGATCGACAGCGATCGCGTCATGATCGCACGACCCGAGCTCGCCGATCGCTCGTCTCTCGTCCCGTCCCGTCTCTCTCGCGTCTCGACCCGACCATCGTCCCGATCGATCGTCCCGATTTCCCGCATCGCGTGAAGCTTCGGCTGGTGATCGTGATCGATTCGAATGTAAAATCGGTTCGGTCTGATTCGTGGTTCGGTTTAATTTATTAAATCTTAATCGTCACGGTTTAATAATTACAGACTTAATAAAATTTATTAAGATCTGGTTAAACCGTGATAAGAAATCCAATGTCGTAAAAATTATTGGATTTAGTGCCTAAACCAGTGGTTTTCTAATTTGATTTGGTTGGACCAAATAAATTGAGAAAATCCGGTTTAGTAAATAACCGGTTGACAATTGTGGTCATCGTAGTAATTAGTTTTGGTTAGACCAATTTTAATGAACCAGACCGGTTATGTCATTTAATTGGACAATTGGGTTATGTCTTGGACATAGACCAATTCTTGGGCCATGGGCCAAGAAGTTAAAACAATTGGGCCAGTTATTTGAGTCTATTCTTCAGATTTAATTTAAAAATTTATTTTATAATTAAAATTTAATTTTAAATTAATCAGTTTCCAAAATCTGAAATTAGAAAGTTTCTTAGAATAGAAGTTTCTAGATTTGCATGTTTTGGATATTTAGGAAATTTCTATAGTTAGAAAGTTTCCAATTTTAGGAAGTTTCCAATTTTAGAAAGTTTCCAAAATAAGTAGGTTTCCAAAAATGGAAAGTTTCCAAAATAGTAATCTTCTATTTTGGGAATGAAATTTTAAAATAAACCTACAAACATCAAATAATATCAAGCGTTGGATGTCTTGTCCAGATTATGTCAGCTGTTGAAGCCCATTCAATCGTACACACGGCCTTACAGTGTGAGGGTGTTTATCTTTTGCGTGGGTAAAACAGTTTGTGATTCATTGATGTCATTGGGAGTCCCAGACATTAGTGATTACATGACTGTATAGTCTGGTTTTCTTGACTAGGCCATCGGGAGTCCCGGGCCTTGAGACATCAGAGTGGATTGGGCCTCGGGCCCAGATTCACAACCAAGAGTTATATCACGGATATAATTAGCCGAGATAGGGCTTACCGATATAAGCTAAGGTTGGGTGACGGCCAGTGGCCCACTTTGATCTTAGTTATATGTGGATCTTGGAATCATTATATTCTATTGAGGGTAACTGATGTTATTGAATGTAATGCGAGATTAATCATATTGAACATATTAACTAAAATTCTTTTATCTTAAATTTCAGTTATGACTAGCACAAACAATCAAAACACTTTCTCGATCCGGTCTGTCCTTGAGATGGACAAGCTGAACGGATCAAATTTCTTGACTTGGTCGCGGAACCTGAGGCTAGTCCTCAGGCAGGAGAGAAAGGACTATGTTCTTGAGAGAGCTCTCCCCGTGAGGATCGGGTCCAATGCCTCCCATGCAGTATATGATGCTTAGAATAAGCATTATAATGATGCGGTAGATGTGCGTGGTCTGATATTGGCTACCATGGACTCAGACTTGCGGGAGCAATATGAGAACATGGAGTCGCCAATAGAGATGATCAGCAGCCTGAAATTGAAATTTCAGGAGCAGGTAAGAGTGGAGAGATACCAGTTGGTTAAGTCTCTCACTAGCTGCAAGCTACCAAATGATCATCCAGTGAGTCCTCATGTCAGTAAAATGATGGGTTACATTGATAACCTGAGGAAACTGGATTATCCAGTTAGCCAAGAATTGGCAACTGAGATCATTCTGCAGTCACTGCCGTCAAGCTATGATAAGTTCAGAAGGAACTATATCAAGAAAGGCTTAACGAAGACGCTGACTGAACTGCATGATATGCTCAAGACAGTTGAGCCAAACGTGAAGAGTACCCAGTATAATCTCATAATAGAGAAGGGTAGGTTTATTAAACCTAGTACTGACAAGGGTGAAGACAAAGTTGTCCAGATTTTGAATCACGGCAAGCGTGTGTCTTCTGAGCCCAAGTCAGATACCTCTTACGTTGGTAAGTGCTGCTACTGTAAAGAGACAGGGCATTGGAAGAGAGATTGCATTAAATTCATGGAAGATGATGAGGAGTTGAAGTTGATGTATGAGACTACTTCCTCAGGTATTCATGTTATTACTTCAAGTTCTACCTTATAGGTATTGGATACTGGTTGTGGCACTGATATTTGTGATAATATGCAGAGCCTAAGCAACAGTAGAATGTTGAAGGAAGGACAAGTGGATCTACATGTCTGGAAGGAGCTATGGACGTTGCCTCAGCCGTAGGGTTTTCACTTGTAGATGCCTTCGAGGCTTGGTTTTGTATTAAGTAATTGCTACAATGTACTTGCTTTAAGCAGAGTTGTTTTTCATTTTCTTGTAAGAATTTGAATGTTTTTCATTTTGATAAAAGACAAGTTTTTGTTCTTTTGATCTTAATGAAATATTAATTGTAGCACCCTATTCAAGGAATGGGTTTTATATCTTAAACCAAAGAGTGCCTAAATGTAACATAAATACCGAATTGGTTTAAATCTGATGAATTAAACCTGATTTTTCTTGGCATAAAAGTCTTGGTCACATAGAGTAAGTCGGATTCAGAAATCCCATAGTTATGGACTGTTGGGCTCATTTGATAAGATATCTTATGAGACTTGAATTCTGCTTACTGGACCAAAAGGCAAAAGGCCTATCTTAGCCGAGCTAGAGAAAGGCCCAAAGGCTTATTGGACCTTGAACATACTCATGTATGTGGCCCAATGAGCAGTAATGCCAGAGAAAATTTCCTGTACTTCATTGTCTCCACTGATTATTTCAGTGAGTATGACTGTGTTCATTTGATGAGACACGAGTCAGAATTCTTTGAAATGGTCGAAAGAATTCCAGAATGAGGTATAGAATCTGAGTGACTGAAGTATTGAGACTCTAGATTAGATCACGAGTGAGAATACTTAAGTCATTGATGGTGTGATCATCTGATTGAGTGTGAAGTCGTTTCACAGCTCATTTCTCCTGAAAACCTGGAGGTGTTTCTGTGAGAAAGAATCAGATCTTATCAGAAATGATTAAAGATGAGTCACACGAATCTTCCATGATATTTTTTAAGAATAACGCTCTAGAAATATCTAAGTTTACGCTGAAATAGTTCTACCAATATCAGTTGAAAGACACCACTTAAATGTGGATTGGAAATGATCCAAAATTCATCTTTACTGAGTATTTGTAGTTGTGCTACTTTGCTGGTTGTCCTAGGGAAACCAAGGCTTGTTACTTTTTACGTCCATTCCGAAAACGAAGTTAGGTTGTTCGGAATTCTGTTTTCTAAAAGGAAAGTTGCTTTCCAAGAAAAACAGTGGGAGTAAAAGTATAACTCGAAGAAATTCGAGAAATGCAGGAGGCTGCTCAACCTGTTGAGGGAGAGCAGCGGATGGATTTACAAATTTCTGTAGAATCTACACCTGTAGAGCCTGAATTTCGCAGATTTGAATCCGTCACTAATCCGAGAGTGATTTCTCGTGATTAATTGCCATGATCTGATGATCATTGAAAGTGACGAACCTGCGAAATTCGCAGAAGCGAAAGTGAGCCCTGACTCCGAAAAATTACACTGTGTGTAAGTTAGCTTCATCGATCCATTCATGGATAGAAGCAAACATATCGGAGTTGGAATCTTCGTTCTGTTGAGGTAGTCAAGGTTTTGACTTGAACAGGAACAAAGTGGAACTGTGCGTTTGCTAATAGATAAGTGGGAGCGATATTGCATTTCTCATAGTGTATGTCGATGACATACTGATTCTCGGAAATAACGTTCCAAAGCTGCAGTCGGTAAAGGACAGGCTTGGGAGTTGTTTTTAATGATTGACATGGGTAAAGCCACGTATATTCTTGGACTTTGGATCTAAAAGATAGAGATCCAAAAGAGCTGGTAGGACAATGTCAGGATTCTTAAATTGACAAAGTCCTACACGTTTTCAGCAATCCAAGAAGGGTTTTATGCCAATGTCACATGGCATTAAGTTAAGCAAGAAACAGTGTCCCACGATAACTGCTGAGCTTGAATGCATGGATGAGATTCCATATGGGTCGGCAATTGGATCTATCATGTATGCCATGACACGTACTTGTTTTGATGTTGCTTTAATGTTAAGCAAGACAAGTAAAGACCAGTCAAATCCAGCAAAGAATCACTGGATAGACGTAATGAATATTCTCAAGTATTTAGAAAATACTTAGGATACGTTCTTGATTTACGGAGAAAGTGAGGTGCTACGAGTCGGTAGAGTCTGAAAGGCAAGTTTCCAACGGACAAAGATGATTTCCGGTCACAGTCCGGTTATATCTTGTGTCTATCTGGCGGTGCAAGGCACTGTTGCTGACTCCATGACTTAAGCTGAACATTTCGCAGCTTGGGAAGCGGCGAAAGAGGTTGTTTGGAAAGAAGAGTTCGTCACTGAACTTGATGTGATTCCCAGCATAGATGAGACTAGCTGCACATCAGAGGTCCAAACACCTTGAGGGTAGGTATAACCTATTCCGTGAGATAAATGACAGTGATGATAAGTAGATCAGCAAGTTTCAACGAATGAGAACATTGCTAATCTATTAACGAAGCCACTCCTTAGGCCTAAGCACGAGTCGCGGACTGTTGCTGTAGGATAAGTGAAATTAAGATGTAGTCTTAATTTCAGTGGGAGTTAGTAAAGGGCTTTATTTAGTTATTGATATGTTCTTGTAAAACATTTTAAGATGTTTAATAAAATTATTTTATGATTATTTTAACTGTGATGAAATAATCGTTCCAAAATGATATGAACCATTTTATAGGTCATCGAAGTAAGTGACTTGATCTTGAGTCATCAAAGTCATTTAGCTTGATCATGAGACCCTATATTTGATAGATGGCTTATATCATCCTGTCCCTAGTCGAAGGTTGTTGAAATTGGAACACCAACAACCGCGTGAGACTGGATTGGTATGTGACTTATGACAAAGTCTCAGGATGTCATAGATGCACGGCATCAAAGTCAGTACATAGGTGTATGTTGGGGTACATACAACCGGACAAGACCCGCTTATAAGAACTCTTCAGGATATTTATATCTGTGTCATAAGAGATTCTTACTACGACTATAGAGTATAGTCCTTAGACCTGAGTTCCCATGCATGTGACTGCACATGAACTAATGCGCTTTGATCATTGTCTAATGCTGTCGTTAAGCGATAGTTATAAGGACCTTGTTTGGGTGTATTATGAAATGAGTAGTTTACAGTGATGGAACAAGACGGGATTTGTCCCTCCAATATAAATGGAGTGAATATCTCTAGGCCAATCAGAGATTTGAATACTGGAAAATGCATGGCCATGCTCAAACGGACTGTCCCGAGTCGTTTGGATTGTCAGTATCAAATCAGAGTCCGATGAACATGATTAGGCTTTATAAGGATGACACTCATCTTGCCTTATGACTAATCGAGATATTGAGACAAAAGGAATATGAATACAGAGATTCCAGTTCAAGTGGGAGATTGTTGGAATTATGTCCAGTAATCTCTGTACTGTCTCTAGAAAGTAAGAGTATGTCAATGATCAGACATAAGTCATATAATACTGGGGGTCATGATGGCTTGCTAGAGTCCACTCATGATCTATAAGTCTTGGACTTATTGCCTTTATTATATGATCCCATATGGGTCACACGCCTAAGCTAACAGGAAACCATGAAGGAACGGTTCAGCAGAAGTACGGTAAAAGTGCTAGGCATTTACTGTGCTTAGAGAGATAGAAGGGCCTGATTAAATCCAAGGGATTTAATCAGACTGGGAATTGGGCCCAAAAGCCCAAAAGGAACTAGGCATAAGTTTTATGATTAAAAACTTAACCTAGCCACCTTTTTCCCCTAAGCCTCCTGCGCCTCTCATCTCTCTCTCTGCGCCTCCCACCAGCTTGGTCTAGCAGCCAACTTCCTGCAGTGTGCGTGTGTGAGCCTTTGGAGGAGCTATCTCTTGGTGGTTCTTCTTCCGCTGCATAAACAAGGTATTAGGTGAGATCCTTTATGTTTCTAGCAAGAGAACCTAGATCTGGCATGTTTAGTAGGATCAATCAATGAGAAATTGAATCAGGATATACTAAACAATCCTTCAGGCGCGACGTACCAAAGACTGGTCAATCGAATGTTCGCGGCGCAACTCGGCACGACGATGGAAGTTTACATCGACGACATGCTGGTTAAGTCTTTAATCGCATCTCAACACATCGGCCATTTGAAGGAATGTTTCAACGTCCTCAATCAATACGGAATGAAGCTTAACCCGGCAAAATGCACGTTTGGAGTAACGTCGGGAGAAATCCTTGGATACGTAGTCACCCAGAGAGGCATAGAGGCAAACCCAAAACAGATATCGGCAATAATCGATTTGCCATCTCCCAAGAATACGCGCGAGGTACAACGCCTAACCGGCCGCATAGCCGCCTTGAACAGGTTCATATCCCGCTCAACGGATAAGTGCCTGCCGTTCTACGAGCTCCTCAGAGGAAACAAGAGATTCATCTGGGATGAGAAATGTCAAGAAGCGTTTATCCAACTCAAGGACTACCTATCAAACCCACCGATACTGTCAAAGCCGGAAAACGGCGAGACGCTCTTTCTATACATCGCGGTTTCAACAACTGCAGTCAGCGGCGTCCTAGTTCGAGAAGACAGAGGAGAACAAAAGCCGATTTTTTATGTAAGCAAGACGATGAACGGAGCCGAAACCAGGTATCCTGCAATGGAAAAACTGGCCCTTGCCGTCGTTAGCTCAGCACGAAAGCTACGACCTTATTTCCAGTCACACTCGATAGCCGTCTTGAGCAGCCAGTCGCTTCGGACAATCTTGCATAGTCCAGGACAATCCGAACGATTGGCGAAGTGGGCAGTCGAGCTCAGCGAATACGACATTGAATACAGGAACAAAACGACTGCCAAGTCCCAGGTAATAGCCGATTTCCTTGTTGAACTGTCGCCTGACCTAAATGTCGATACTCAGATAGTGTTGGATCTCCTAGGATCTAGGGTTCGTTATATCGAAATTACCAACCTCGTTCTTACCTAGAACTGGCAGCAGAATGATTGGTGAACGAGATCAGCGAGCGACTCAGATGCTTCGCCTCTACCAGATACACACGCACACAAACCTGGAAAGCCGGGATGCTAGTGCCGGATCTTAGGGAATTCTGAGTTTTAGTGTTTCTGCCTTTCTGTCAGAGAAAAACTCGACGGCCAGGGTTCCAGGTCGAAACTATATGACTATATAAAGACCTGGAATGACTTAAACTGAGCTGCGATAAATCAGATTCGTTTTAAGTCATAAAACCGAAACTCTAATTCGGAATCGACCATGTGTCGATCGACACACATACCATGTCGATCGACACACTGTTCGAAACTCAACATTGATGTGTATTGGATACACATCAATACGATCATTACCATAATGATCATTCCCCATATTTTAGCTTCCAGTTTGCTTAGGTGTGTGACCCTATAGGATCATATAATACTGGCAGTAAGTCTACAACTTACAGACTGCAAGAGGCTTCTAGCAAAGCATTGCAACCGCCCAGTATTATACGAATGTCTGATCTCGACACACAACTATCATCAGGAGTGAGTACAAGTGTGATTTCAGGACACTATCCCAACAATCTCCCACTTGTACTGGAATCATCAATTCCTATAATCCTTTTGTCTCTATATCTCGATTTGTCATAAGGCAAGATTTGTGTCATCCTTATTAAGCCAACATCATATTTATCGAACTCCTGATCTTATACTGAACAATACAAACAACTGAACTACAATTCGTTTGAGTGCGGCCACACATTCTCTCAGTATTAAATCTTCGATAGGCCTTGAGATATTTATCTCCCGTTATTCAGGAGGGACAAATTCCATCTCGTTCCATCCCTATTTCAACGCATACTTCATCATATACCTGAACAGTGCCGTTATAGCCGCCAGTTACGGATCGACGTTTGACAAGGTCAAAGTGTACCAATTCATATGCAAGAAAGCATGATGAACTCAGGTCTAAGGACTATACTCTATAGTCGTAATGAGAACCTCTCATGACACAGATATAACTATCCTGGAGACTTCTCATTAGCGGGTCACGTCCGATCATATGTTCACCAACATATATCTATGTGACTGACTGTGATACTCATATCATTGACTCCATGAAACTTAGTCAACAGTCACCTCACAAGCTAGTCTCTCGCGGTTGTTATTGTCCCACTTTAACAACCTCGACTAGGGACACATCATAATTTATGTCATTTGTTACTTATAAGGTTTCATGATCAAGTCCTCAACTTGATGGCCTATAATATGACATAAACTTATTTTGGGACCATTATTTAATTATCCAATATTCAAATAATGTCGATGTCAGGTTTTCATAAACATGACCACATATATTTATCTGAACATCATAACTAAACTAACTCCCACTAGAATCAAGACCAAGTCTTCAGATGTCTAGCACCTACAGCAACAATGTTCAACTCGTGCTTAGGTTGTGAGAGATGCTGCGGTGTTCTTGCTTGGAACCATTCCAACAAACCACACCGCTATTCTTTAATAAGCACTTTTCTACGGTCCTCTGCTTGGAAACCTTTCCAACAGACAGTACCGTTACACAGGCAAAATGACATAACCAGGTGAAAGCCGGGAGTCATCTTTGTCCGTCTAACTACTCAGTTGACAACTGATTCGTCTTTTCTCAGTTGTACAAGAACCTATCCTTAGTGTTTTTCAAACATTTGGGGATATTCCTTACAACTGTCCAGTGACTCTTACTGGAACAAATTGGTATCTACTCGTCATGCTTTATGCGTCAGCTGCATTTAGACGAGCGCAAATATGGCATTCATGATGGATTCTATTGCATGAGCAAAAGGAATCTCACTCATAGACACTAGCTCAGCCAGTGTCCAAGACACTTCATCTTGCTAAGATCATTGCCATAAGACCTTTGGTGTGAAGCCATTCTTGGAATCATGCATATTGGAACTGTCCAGTACCTTATAATCATAAGGATTCTGACACGATCCAATTAGCTCTTCTGATCCATCTCAATGGATCCATATTCCAAGAGCTTACGCGGCTTCTCCCATGTCCATCGTTAAGTTTGATTTACGACCCAAATCTTGACAAGACTTTAGCGTCGGAACGTCATTTATGAGATTAAGAATGTTCTAAACATACAGTTTTGAGAATTGCAATTACGCTCCCACTAGTTTACTTGTAAACGCACTGTTTCTATTCGTTCCTGATCAAGTCAAAGCCTTTGACCATTTTAACAGAACATAGATTCCAACTCCAAGATGCTTGCTTCAACCGGTGAAGCTAACATGCATAACTAGCCAATTTTTCGGAGTTGGGGCTCACCATTGCTTCTTTGAATTTCGCATGCGCATCACTTTTCAATGATCAACGGATCACGACAATCGGTCACGAGGAATCACCCTCAATTTAGTGATGGATCCTTTCGGATCTGCGAATTTCAGGCTCCACAGGTGTAGATCCTACAGCACTCTGTAGATCTAACCGCTGCTCTCCCTCAACAGGTTGAACAGCCTCCTGTGTTTCTCGAATTTCTTCGAGCTGTACTTTTACTCCCACTGTTCTTCTTGGAAAAACAGAGTTCCGAACAACAAAATTTTGTTTTCGGATTGGTTGCAAAAGTACTAAGCCTCGGTTTCCTTAGGACAACCAGCGAAGCAGCACTTATCAGGTTTGGGTTCAAGTTAGTTTGTTGACAACTGCCTTACACATACCTTGCAATCCCAATTAATCAGAAAAACATATTTGGAAATCACCCAGTCCACATCCAATGTGGTGTTTTTCACTGATTCTGATAGAAAAATTATTTCGCGTAAACATGTTCATTTTAGAGTGTATTTTAAAAGAATAATGGAAGATTCATGTGACTCATCATTAATCGGAGCATATCCAATAAGGTCCGATTCATTCTCTCAGAAACACCATTCAGGTTTTCTAGGAGAAAAGAGATGTGATATGGCTTCACACTCACTTAGATGATCACCCAATTGTTGACTCAAGTATTCTCTTCCTCGATTCAATCGAGAGATTCTAATACTTCTGTCACATTGTTTCTATACTTCATTTTGGAACTCCTCAAAGGATTCCAACTAGTGTCTCATCAAAAGATCACAGCCATACTTACTGATGCCATCAATAAGTCAATGAAGTACAGAAGATTTCCTTTGGCATTAATGTTCATCGGGCCGCATACATCAGTATGTGGAAGGCCCAACGAGCCTCTGGCCCGTTTCTTTAGCTCTGCTAAAGAAGCCTTAGTCATTTGGCCCAGCAAGAAGAATTCATGTCTCAATTGGTTTACAATCAAATGAACCTGAAGCCCATAACTATGGAACTTCTGAATCCGCTGCGCTCTATTTGGTCAATTTGACTATGCTGAGGAAAATCGAGTTCAAGTCATCAGACTTAAATCGTTTGATATTTATGTTATATTTAAGCGTATGTTGGTTTAAGATATAAAACCCTTTCATAAGGGGTGCTACCATATGATATTTCATTAAGATCAAAAGAGCAAAGCTTGTCTTTTATCAGAATGAAAAACATTCAAATTCTTACAAGAAAATGAAAGACATCTCTGCATAAAGCAGGTACATAGTAGCAATTACTTAATTCAAAAACCAAACTTGAAAGGCTCCTACAAGTGCAGAATCTCTACGGCTTATGCAGCAACCATTGCTCCATATTAGGCACGCAGTTCCACTTGTCCTTTCTTCAACGTTCTACTGTTGCTTAGGCCCTGCATATTTCCAAAATATCAGTACCACAACCAGTATCCAATACTTACGTAGAACTTGAAATAATAACACAATACCTGAAGAAAAAGTACCGTACATCTTCTTCATCTCTTGTGAATCTTCCAAGAATTTAATGCAATCTCTCTTCCAATGCCCATACTCATTACAGTAGAAGCACTTTCTAACACCAGATGGGCCGGACTTGGGCTTATAAGATGACACATGCTTATCATGATTCCAAATCTGGACGGCCCTGCTTCTACCCTTGCCAACACAAGATTTCTCAAATCTTTTACCCTTTATGATGTCTTGCTCTACTGTTTTGAGCATGCCATGCAGCTCAGTCAACGTCTTCGTCAAGCCTTTCTTGATATAGTTCTTAATGAACTTATCATAGCTTGACGGCAGTGACTGCAGAATGATGTCAGTTGCCAACTCTAAGCTGACAGGACAATCCAGTTTCTCCAGGTTATCAACGTAACCCATCATTTTAATGACATGAGGACTCACTGGAACATCCTCTGGTAGTCTGCACCCAGTGAGAGACTTCACCAACTGGAATCTCTCAACTCGTGCCAGATCCTGAAACTTCAGTTTCAGGCTGGTGATCATCTCTATTGGCGACTCCATGTTCTCGTATTGACTCTTCAATTCCGAGTTCATGGTAGCCAACATCAGACCGCGCACATCTACCACATCAATATAATGCTTATTCCAAGCATTATATACTGCATTCGAGCGATTGGCCCCAAGCCTTTCTGGAAGAGCTTTCTCAAGGACATAGTCCTTACTCTCCTGCTTGAGGATTAATCTCAAATTGCGATACCTATCCAGGAAATTTGACCCATTTAACTTGTCCTTCTCAAGGACGGGTCATAACGAGAAGGTATTTTTAGACATAGGCTGAAAATTTTAATCAAAGAAAATCTTAGTTATGATTTCAGGAAATGAGGAATCTTATCCAATAAGAAAACTCGCATTATATTCAAACAACGTTTCCTCTATGAATATAATAATCCAAGATCCATACATCACTAAAATCTGAGTGGACGACTCGTCATCACTCAGAGTTTAGTAATCTAGGTAAGCAATCCATTGCTAATTGTACTCTGTACAATTCTTGGTCGTAGATGAGACAATCCGTGTCTCATCCACTATGACGTCTCTGGGCCCAGAACTTCTGACAGCCCAGTCAAGTAAACCAATCTCTTCTGTCTTGTGATCACTGACAGTCGCACTGCAAGTCTATCAATGATCACCTGCCTTACTCACTTCACTGTGGATACCAAGGACTCCAAGACTATCCAACAATGAAACGAGTTTTGACAGTAGACAAGATTGGGCAAGACATCAAGGTCACTTGATATTTAGTTGAGGAAATGGAACTTTAAAATACTAGTAATTCAATCTCTTAGGTCACGTAATTGTAGATGTCAAGCACTGCAAGACCATCAACGTTACTATTTGACTTACTCACGTAATTGTGGATACCAAGCTCTTGGCAAGACTATCCAACAACTAAACGAGTCTTGACAGTTGACCTTATTGAAACTAAGCTTTGATCTAACACACATCCAATGTGTATTAGGCAGGTTTAGAACATTTTACTTCTAATTTTAATTAAGTTTCAATCGTTCTAATTTCAGTGGATTAGGTCATTTGGTTCGGTTTCTTAATTATTTGGTTCAAAACCAAACGATTACGGTTCGCATCGTCACCATATGCGTCGACTGACACACTTGGTCGACTCTTGATATGCAACCTTTCAGATCATCCGAGATAACCGGTCAAATCCAATTTAACCAGTTCATCTAATCGAACCGAATCAACCAGTTTTAACTGATCGCGATAATCGGTCCAATCCAATTGAACCGACTTATCCAATCAAACTGATCTTAACCACCTTAACCAAGCATGATGACCAGTTCAATCCAATTGAACCGATTCAACCAATCGCAAGGTTTGTGTCGATCGACATTAAACTTGTATCGATCGACACATCAGAGTATTAGGGATTTTGAATTAAACCGACATCACCATGCGAGATAACCAGTTCAATCCAATTGAACCGATCTATCCATTCGCATAGTCTGTGTCGACCGATGCACCCAATGTGTCAATCGACACAGTGCGATTTCAAATCTTTCGCATTTTCGCGATGCATCGACCGACACACCCAGTGCGTCGACCGATGCTGTGCGAAAACCCTAATATCTTTTACGAGTTTTCGCGATGTGTCGACCGACACAAGCTTAGTGTCGATCGACACCATGCGACAAACCCTAAAGTAATTTACGCGTTTTCGCTCTGTGTCGACCGACACACGCTTTGTGTCGATCGACACTATGCGACAAACACTAAAATTTTATTCGTTGTTTCGCGGTGTGTCGACCGACACAAGATTAGTGTCAATCGACTCAATGCGACAACAGCAGTTCGTCGTTTTCAACAGAAACTTCAATCCGAGATTAATTTCTATAAAACACGATTCAACAAGCAATTAACTAATCAAATTCATCAGTATTCGATTTAAATGCCTTAGATTCAATAGACTAAACCCTACCATGCTCTGATACCACTGTTGGATCTCCTAGGATCTAGGGTTCGTTATATCGAAATTACCAACCTCGTTCTTACCTAGAACTGGCAGCGGAATGATTGGTGAACGAGATCAGCGAGCGACTCAGATGCTTCGCCTCTACCAGATACACACGCACACAAACCTGGAAAGCCGGGATGCTAGTGCCGGATCTTAGGGAATTCTGAGTTTTAGTGTTTCTGCCTTTTTGTCAGAGAAAAACTCGACGGCCAGGGTTCCAATTCGAAACTATATGACTATATAAAGACCTGGAATGACTTAAACCGAGCCGCGATAAATCAGATTCATTTTAAGTCATAAAACCGAAACTATGTTTCGGAATCGACCCTGTGTCGATCGACACACATACCGTGTCGATCGACACACTGTTCAAAACTCAACATTGATGTGTATCCAATACACATCAATACGATCATTACCATAATGATCATTCCCCATATTTTAGCTTCCAGTTTGCTTAGGTGTGCGACCCTATAGGATCATATAATACTGGCAGTAAGTCTACAACTTACAGACTGCAAGAGGCTTCTAGCAAAGCATTGCAACCGCCCAGTATTATACGAATGTCTGATCTCGACACACAACTATCATCAGGAGTGAGTACAAGTGTGATTTCAGGACACTATCCCAACAGATAGAAGATAAAAATTGGAAACTGTTTGTTGACGGCGCCTCATCAAAACGCGGAGCCTGGGTAGGAGTGTGACTCATGTCACCCACCGGCGAAGTACTAGAACAGTCGTTCAAATTAGGCTTCACGGCGTCGAACAACAAGGCCGAGTATGAGGCGCTCTTAGCAGGCCTCAGACTCGCGAAGGAAATCGGGGTGCGACACCTTCTAGCCCATTGCGATTCTATGCTAGTGGCAAATCAAGTTAATGGAGATTACGAAGCAAAAAACGAACGCATGGAGGCCTACCGAAAAGCGGCGCTGAAGCTACCGAGGAAAGAGAATGCTTCTGCAGATACACTTGCGTCTCAGGCGTCGAATCCCGACCTCTGCCGACGAATCCCAATAGAAACAATTCGTGAACCCAGCATTCCACCGCCTGAAAGCAACCACGAAGAGTCAGCTCTCGAAGATGCTACTCTCACAATCCGACGGGATGATCAAAACGGCGTATACCATAACGATCAGGAAAAAGGCAGCGATCTCATTGCACTTCTAACAGATGTCAGTACAGACTGGCGACAAGATATCATAACATATCTCACCAAAGGAAAACTACCCGAGGACAAATGGTCGACGCGACGACTCAAGGTCAGAAGCGCATGATACACAAAGCAAAATGGCATACTCTATAAGTACTCGGCCAATAAAATCCTCCTGAGGTGTATTCACGGAGATGAAGTTGACCGAGTTCTCGAGGAGACACATTCAGGCGATTGCGGAAATCACTCCGGAGGACGGTCTCTTGCTCTCAGAATTAAGTTAAACGGACATTACTGGCCAACCATGGTAGCCGACTGCGAGACCTACTCCAACAAATGTGAAAACGTCAGCGTCACGCGCCATTCATACACCGACCCACAGAACTACTTACAACGTCGACTGCGGCTTACCCGTTCATGAGGTGGGCAATGGATATTGTCGGTCCATTACCAATTTCAAATCAAAGGCGTTTTCTGCTGATTGTGACCGACTACTTCACAAAGTGGGTTGAAGCGAAAGCCTACGTAGCAATCCACGACGTCCAAGTACAAAACTTCATCTGGAAATACATTATATGCCGATACGGATTGCCTTACGAGATCATCACCGATAACGGGTCACAGTTCATCTCCAACCTGTTCGAAGGATTCTGCAAAAAATGGGACATAAGGCTCAGCAAGTCAACACCGAGATACCCCCAGGGAAATGGCAAGCCGAAGCCACAAACAAATCTATCATAAACGGCATTAAAAAGCGCCTCGAAAGCAAGAAGGGAGTTTGGGCTGACGAGTTAGACGGAGTCTTGTGGTCTCACAGAACAACTGCTCACTGTGCAACTGGGGCTACTCCGTTTTCCCTAGCCTTCGGCGTAGAAGCGATGGTCCCGGCAGAGGCAAACGTGTACACTGTGCGCCGAGCCCTCATGCCGCAGCATACCGAAATTAACGAGAAAATGTTAATTCAAGCTCTTGACACGATAGAAGAAGAGCGCGACCGAGCTCTGCTTCGTATCCAGAACTACCAGCAACTCGCGGCTCGGTACAATAATCAAAAGGTTAAGGAGCGATACTTTCAAGCCGGTGATTATGTACTTCGCAAGGTTTACGAAAACACGAAAGAATGGAGAGCCGGTAAACTCAGAGAAAAATGGGAAGGACCTTACAAAATTACTAAAGTCGTCAAGCCAGGCGTTTATGAGCTCGAATCAATGAAAGGAGAGGCCTTGCCGCGTTCGTGGAATTCAGCCAGTCTGAAGGAATACTTATAAAACCATTAAAAAAATATATATATATATTCCTATGTATGAACTACGAGTGACTTGGTTCTTCTTCGGGAGATACGTAGGCAGCCTTCATCGGCACAGTCACAAAAATTAATAAAATTCCTATTTTTCAAGGCAAAAGCCGAAGTTCAAGTTCACATCTTTCGCTCCGTCTAACTCTTGCCGAGTTAGAACGCCGAGCTATTATCTCTTGCTCCGTCTAACTATTACCAAGTTAGAACGCCGAGCTATTATCCCTAGCTCCGTCTAAATCCTTACCGATTTAGATCGCCGAGTTATTATCTTTCGCTCCGTCTACTCTTACTGAGTTGAAACGCCGAGCTATAATGAGTCTCTAGACTAAGCCGAGCTTATCAGTTCGCAAGATCAAAAAACACATTGCTTTGATTGAAAGCCGAGCATGCCAATAAGACTCGCATTGATTGCATCATGCTTCCTGGCCAGGAGTATGGTCTTCTTTACAAACGGGATGCATACCGTGGTAAAAAAAAGCCGAGATCCGTCTCGCACTAAGAAACCGGGCTCGCACCCGTACGTTCTCTGTGGTGAACGATAACAAATAAGCCGAGCACTAAGCCTCGCATATTCGTCCGCCCTTTGAACAACTAAGCCGAGAACGCATAAGCCTCGCAACAATAGTAACCAACTTACGTTCTAATCAATATTCGAACTTAACCTCAGCCGGGTTAAGAAAAACCGAAACATTCCGATTAAGATTTACGTAATCAGGTTCAAATCTAGTCGATGTTCATATCTAATTCATGACGAGTTAAAATAATTTGAGGTATTCCGATTAGAACCTGAATCGATACTCGATTTAATCTCCATGAAGAAATTTATGAAACCCCGACTAAATTGAAATAATTAAAATAACAAGCCGATACGTTCAAACAAAGAACCCCCTTAAGCAGAGGGGAATTTACAAACATAAGTTAACAAAAAGCGAAGAAAGGATGGAAGCTTAAACAATCTAAAAACAGCCTATTCGGCAGCCTTCTCAACCTCCTCGGCAGCTTTCTCAACTTCTTCAGTAGCTTTCTCGACCCCAGCATCTTAAGCATTCAGAGGTACTCCTACCTGGACACTCATCTCCTGAACCGACGGAACAGGAGGACCTTCAGGGAGAACTAACCCCAAAGTTAGAGCCGAACTGATTGATATCTCGAGGAACCGGTGCCGGAGAATCTCGGCGCGTCGAGACAAGGAGCGGAGGTCGAAGAGGCGACAGCTCGAACTTCAAATCCTCTTTTGTAAGGACATCCATAGCATCAAATTCGCCATCGACCCGAGCCTCGTCCGCCGTGACTTGATCCAAAACCGATTGCGGAATCGGCACCCCATCCTCCTTCAGCTGAAGCAGACATTCTCTTAGGCCAAAAATCTTACCTAACTCCACTTGCTTTTTGGTCGCCGACTCCTGGTCATTGACGAACCGGTGAAACAGATCGAAACGATTTTGAACTCGTGTCCTCATCTCGGCCTCTACCCGGCCCCTCTCTTTGACAACATTGCGCTCACAAAGCTCTTTGTGGTGCAGCGCTTCCGATTCAAACATCTCACGATCCGCTTTCGCCTTCTCATCAGCCTTGCGAATTCGATCCTCGGCCTCCCGAAATTTCTCCGAGAGCTGGCGGTTCTCATCCTTCAACTTCTCGAGCTGAACCTCGCACTTCTTCAATGCTTCGACCATCGAGTGAGCATCCCAGGAGCTCTCCAAGATAACTCGGTTGGATGCCGCGATCAACTGAGAAAGAACTCCCATGAGAATTAATAAAGAAACAGAGTCGGAACAAATCAAGGAGAAAAGAAATGCTTACTTCTGCCTCGGCGCGCTTTAGATTGATAACTGTTGGGATAGTGTCCTGAAATCACACTTGTACTCACTCCTGATGATAGTTGTGTGTCAAGATCAGACATTCGTATAATACTGGGCGGTTGCAATGTTTTGCTAGAAGCCTCTTGCAGTCTGTAAGTTGTAGACTTACTGCCAGTATTATATGATCCTATAGGGTCACACACCTAAGCAAACTGGAAGCATGAAAGTGGGAATGATCATTATGGTAATGATCATACTTATGTGTATTGGATACACATTTACATGGAGTTTTACAATGTGTGTGTCGATCGATGCATGAGTGCGTCGATCGATGCAGGCTTTTCGTGGAGGTGTGTCGATCGACACAGTAAGTGTGTCGATCGTTGCACATCGGGTTCCGAAACTGATGTTTCGGATTAATGACGTAACCGAGCCGGGATTGTCCGACGGTTTGGTGATGTCATTTTCAGGTCGATATATAAGGTCTTATATGGTCGACCTGAACCCTAGCCGTCTTCTCTTCTCTCTGACAGAAAAGCAGAAACACGAGAAACTCACAGATTCCACAGATTCGGCACTAGCATCCCGTTTTCCAGCTTTTGTGCGTGTGTACGTGGTAGAGGCGAGGCACCTGTGTCGCTACTGATCTCGTTCACTATTCATTCCGCTGCCAGTATCAAGGTAAGAACGAGGTTGGTGATTCAATATATCAAACCCTAGATCCTAGGAGAATCCTACAGTGGTATCAGAGCATGTTAGGGTTTAGACTATTGAATCTGATGCAATTAATTCGAAAACTGGGTTTGTTGAATTGATTATTTCCTGCTGAAATCGTGTTTTCAAGTGTTAATCTCGGATTAAGAGCTTCTGTTGGAAATTCGATACCTGTGTTTTTCGCAGTGTGTCGATCGACACAAAGCGTGTGTCGATCGATGCAGAGCGAAAACACGTAAACCTTTTAGGGTTTGTCGCAGCGTGTCGATCGGTGCAAAGCGTGCATCGATCGACACAGAGCGAAAACTCGCAAATAATTTTAGGGTTTGTCGCAGCGTGTCGATCGGTGCAAAGCGTGCATCGATCGACACAGAGCGAAAACTCGCAAATAACTTTAGGGTTTGTCGCACAGTGTCGATCGACACTAAGCTTGTGTCGATCGATGCACCGCGAAAACTCGCACTGTATCGATCGACGCATTGGGTGCAACGATGGATTCAGTTGGTTGGTTTCGGTTGAATTGGATTGAACCGGAAACCAATTTTGATTGTGGTTAGGATGTATCGATCAATGCAAGGATGCGTCGATCGACACACAACTCGCAGACTCAGGGGTTGGACCTCTAGTTGCGATTACCAAATCAAATAAAAACCTAAACTTGATAAAACTGAATGTTTTAATTTAATTAATAACTTCTTGGATGTATATTGGATATGCATCAAGATTAAATAGTTCCTTTCCTCAACTAAATATCAAGTGATCTTGATGTCTTGCCCGATCTTGTCTACTGTCAAGACTCGTGTCGTTTGTTGGATAATCTTGGAGTCCTCGATATCCACTGCAACGTGAGTAAGGCAGGTGAACATTGACAGACTTGCAGTGCAACTGTCAGTGATCACAAGACATAAAATGGATTGGTTTTACTTGACTGGGCTGTCAGAAGTTCTGGGCCCAGAGACATCAGAGTGGATTGGACATAGTTTGTCTTATCCACGACCAAGAGTTGTACTGAGTACAATTAGCAATGATTTGCTTACCTAGATAGCTAAAATTTGAGTAACGGCGAGTCGCCCACTCGAATTTTAGTAATCTGAGGATCTTGGCTCATTGTATTCATCCGAGGAAACATAGTTTTGAATACAATGCGAGTTTTTCTTATTAGATAAGAATTCTCATTTCTTGAGCATTATAACTAAAATCTACCTCTTTTGAATTAAAGCTATGTCTGTCTCAAATCACATCAACACTTTCTCACTAAGATCCGTCCTTGAGAAGGACAAGTTAAATGGATCTAATTTCTTGGAATGGTATCGGAACCTGAGAATAGTTCTCAGGCAGGAGAACAAGGAATATGTCCTTGAAAGAGTTCTCACCGAGAGGCCACGTTCCAATGCCCCGCAGACAGAAAAGAATGCTTGGGATAAGCATTCAGCTGATGTCAAAGATGTTAATTGTCTAATGCTGGTGACTATGAACTCTGAGCTGCAGAAGCAATATGAGAACGTGATGTCACCCATTGAGATGATTAACAGCCTGAAAGCTTTGTTTCAGGAGCAAGCTCGCACAGAGAGATACCAGACGGTTAAATCTTTCATGGATTGCAAGCTGGCTAAGGACAGTCCAGTAAGTCCTCATGTCCTTAAAATGATGGGTTACATTGATAACCTGGGGAAACTGGATTGTGCTATTAGCCAGGAGCTAGCCACTGACATGATTCTGCAGTCTTTGCCATCGTGTTTTGATCAGTTCATCATGAACTACAACATGCAAAACATGACTAAGACATTGACTGAGTTGCACGGCATGCTGAAGACAGCAGAGCCGAATCTCAAGAAGGCAACTCCCAGTGTACTTATGGTACCAGGGGGTAAAAGGTTTAAGAAACCTAAGAAGGATAAGGGAAAGGCCCAAGTTGTCCAGACTGAAAGTCAGGACAAGCCCAAGCCGAAGCCCAAATCCGGGCCTTCTCCTGAGGATAAATGCAACTACTGCAAGAAGTTCATGGAAGATTACAAGAAGCTGAAGAAGACGTATGATGCGTCCGACTCAGGTATTTATGTTATCGAACTTAATGTTATGTCTTCTAGTTGTACTTTGTGGGTATTGGATACCGGCTGCGGTGCTCATATTTGTACTGATGTGCAGGCACTAAGAAACAGTAGGACGCTGAAGAAAGGACAAGTGGAGCTACGGGTCGGGAATGGAGCTAAGGTTGTTGCACTGGCCGTAGGCACCTACGAGTTGTCCTTACCATCGGGCATGGTTTTAATTTTAAATAATTGCTACTTTGTACCTGCGATAAGCAGAAACATAATTTCAGTTTCCATTTTTGATTTGGAAGGTTTTGATTTTGCTATTAAGAATAAAGTTTGTTCTTTTAATCGTGATGGTACGTTTTACGGTAGCGCCCCATTAGATAATGGGTTATATGTTTTAAACCAAGAAATGCCTGTCTTTAACATAAATACAAAGCGGTTTAAGTCCAATGACGAAAACCCGACTTTCTTATGGCATTGTCGTTTGGGCCACATAAATGAGAAACGCATCCAAGAGCTCCATAGAAATGGGCTTCTGGGCTCATTTGATTTTGAATCATGTGAGAAATGTGAATCTTGTTTGATAGGCAAAATGGCTAGAGCCCCTTTCAACAAACCAAATGAAAGGGCCAGTGACTTATTGGGCCTTGTTCATACTGATGTATGTGGGCCGATGAGTACTGTTGCCAGAGGAAATTACAAGTACTTCATTACCTTCACTGATGATTTCAGTAGATATGGCTATGTCTATTTGATGAGACATAAGTCAGAATCCTTTGATAGATTCAAAGAGTTCAAGAATGAAGTACAAAACCAACTTGGCAAAAGTATCAAAGTTCTGCGATCGGATCGCGGAGGAGAATACTTGAGCCAAGATTTCAGCGACTATCTGAGCGAGTGTTGAATTGTTTCACAGCTCACTCCTCCTGGAACACCTCAATGGAATGGAGTGTCAGAGAGGAGGAATCGAACCTTATTGGATATGGTTCGGTCTATGATGAGTCATTCTAATCTTCCATTATCATTTTGGGGATACGCTCTAGAAACGTCTGCGTTTACACTAAATAGGGTGCCATCTAAATCAGTGGAAAAGACACCACATGAATTGTGGACTGGGAATGTTCCTAGTCTATCTTTCCTGAGGATTTGGGGTTGTGAAGCTTATGTCAAACGTTTAATCTCTGACAAGGTTGCACCCAAATCAGATAAATGCTACTTCGTTGGTTATCCTAGGGAAACCAAGGCATACTACTTTTACAACCAATCTGAGAACAAAGTATTTGTTGCTCGGGACTGTTCTTTTCTTGAGAGGGAGTTTCTCTCTAAGAAAAACAGTGGGAGTAAAGTACATCTTGAAGAAATTCGAGATGCACAGGAGACTGCTCAACCAGCTGAGGAAGAGCAGCAGTTGGATCCACAGAGTTCTGTGGAACCGGCGCCTGTGGAGCCTGAAGTTCGCAGATCCGGAAGGATACGTCACGAACCCGAGAGATACTATGGATTTCTCGTGACCGATTCAAATGATCTGATGATCATTGATAGTGACGAACTCCGAAAAATGGCTTGGAGCCTCTAAGTCCGAAATGGGATCCATGTCAGAAAACCAAGTATGGTCCTTGGTCGATTTACCTAATGGTGCAAAAGCCATTGAGTGTAAATGGATCTTCAAGAAGAAGATTGACGTGGATGGCAATGTACAGATTTACAAAGCGAGGTTGGTGGCTAAAGGTTTCAAGCAAATTTATGGTATTGACTATGATGAAACCTATTCCCCAGTCGTTATGCTTAAATCCATTCGGATTCTTCTAGCAATTGCCGCTCATTATGATTATGAGATTTGGCAAATGGATGTCAAAACTGCATTCCTGAATGGTATTCTGGAAGAGGATGTGTATATGACACAGCCTGAAGGTTTTGTCGATCCTAAGAAAGTTGGGTTGGTATGCAAGCTTCATAAATCAATTTATGGATTGAAGCAAGCATCACGGAGTTGGAATCTTCGTTTTGATGAATCAGTTAAACAATTTGGTTTCATCAAGAACGAAGAGGAACCATGTGTTTACAAGAAGACTAGTGGGAGCAAAATTGCGTTTCTTGTACTGTATGTCGATGACATACTCCTCCTCGGTAATGACGTTCCGTTGCTTCAGTCTGTTAAGACTTGGCTCGGAAGTTATTTTTCCATGAAAGACATGGGAGAAGCCACATACATTCTTGGAATCAGAATCTACAGAGATAGATTGAATAGGCTGATTGGATTGTGCCAGGACACTTATATTGATAAGGTGTTGCACAGATTCAGGATGCAAGATTCCAAGAAGGGCTTCATACCGATGTCTCATGGCATGAGTCTCAGCAAGAAGCAGTGTCCGGCGACACTTGCTGAGCGAGAGCGCATGAATAGGATTCCTTATGCTTCTGCAATAGGATCTATTATGTATGCCATGCTCTGCACTCGTCCAGATGTAGCTAACGCGTACCAATCTGATCCAGGTGAAGTTCACTGGACAGCTGTCAAGAATATTCTCAAATATTTGAGACATACTAAGGATAAATTCCTTGTGTATGGAGGAAGTGAAGAACTTGTGGTGAATGGATTCACCGATGCGAGTTTTCAGACAGACAGAGACGATTTCTGATCACAATCAGGATATGTCTTCTGTCTAAATGGCGGTGCAGTGAGCTGGAAGAGCTCTAAGCAGAATACCGTAGCTGATTCCACAACGGAAGCTGAATATGTTGCTGCTTCAGAAGCGGCAAAGGAAGCTGTTTGGATCAAGAAGTTCATGACTGAACTTGGTGTGGTTCCTAGTATCTTGGAGCCAGTGGCTTTGTTTTGTGATAACAACAGAGCCATTGCTCAGGCAAAAGAACTAAGGTCACACCAGAAGTCCAAATACGTGGAGAGGAGATATCACCTGATTCGAGATATCGTCAATAGAGGTGATGTGAAGATCAGACGAGTTCCGACAGACGAGAATGTCGATGATCCTCTAACTAAGTCACTCCCAAGGCCCAAGCATGACAGTCATACGACTGCTGTAGGCATTAGAGATCTTAAGATGTAATCTTGATTCTAGTGGGAGTTTTGGTTTTATTTTAGTTATAATAAGATGCTCTTGTAAACATTCTTTTAGAAGTGTTTAATGAAATTTGATTTCAGCATTATTTATTGTGATCTAAATAATGGTCCCAAAATAAGTTTATGACATATTATAGGTCATCAAGTTGAGGACTTGATCATGAAACCCTATAAGTTAATAAATTATGTTTTGTCCCTAGTCGAGGTTGTAGAATTGGGACACTGACAACCGTTAGAGACTAGATTGTGAGGTGACTGTTGGCTAAGTTTCATGGAGCCAATGATATGATTATCGCAGTCAGTCGCATAGATATATGTTAGTGAACATATGATCGGACATGACCCGCTAATGAGAAGTCTACAAGATAGTTATATCTGTGTCATAAGAGGTTCTCATTACGACTATAGAGTATAGTCCTTAGACCTGAGTTCATCATGCTTTCTTGCATATGAATTGGTACACTTTGACTTTGTCAAACGTCGACCCGTAATTGGCTACAATAACGGCACTGTTCAAGTATATCATGAAGTGTGCGTTGAAACAGGGATGGAACAAGATGGGATTTGTCCCTTCTGAATAACAGGAGATAAATATCTCAGGGCCTATCGAAGATTTAATACTGAGAAAATGTGTGGCCGCACTCAAACGAACTGTAGTTCAGTTGTTTGTAATGTTCAGTATGAGATCAGGAGTTCGATAAACACGATGTTGGCTTAATAAGGATGACACCAATCTTGCCTTATGCCAAATCGAGATATAGAGACAAAAGGATTATAGGAATTGATGATTCCAGTACAAGTGGGAGATTGTTGGGATAGTGTCCTGAAATCACACTTGTACTCACTCCTGATGATAGTTGTGTGTCGAGATCAGACATTCGTATAATACTGGGCGGTTGCAATGTTTTGCTAGAAGCCTCTTGCAGTCTGTAAGTTGTAGACATACTGCCAGTATTATATGATCCTATAGGGTCACACACCTAAGCAAACTGGAAGCATGAAAGTGGGAATGATCATTATGGTAATGATCATACTTATGTGTATTGGATACACATTTACATGGAGTTGTACAATGTGTGTGTCGATCGATGCATGAGTGCGTCGATCGATGCAGGATTTTCGTGGAGGTGTGTCGATCGACACAGTAAGTGTGTCGATCGTTGCACATCGGGTTCCGAAACTGATGTTTCGGATTAATGACGTAACCGAGCCGGGATTGTCCGACGGTTTGGTGATGTCATTTCCAGGTCGATATATAAGGTCTTATATGGTCGACCTGAACCCTAGCCGTCTTCTCTTCTCTCTGACAGAAAAGCAGAAACACGAGAAACTCACGGATTCCACAGATTCGGCACTAGCATCCCGTTTTCCAGCTTGTGTGCGTGTGTACGTGGTAGAGGCGAGGCACCTGTGTCGCTACTGTTCTCGTTCACCATTCATTCCGCTGCCAGTATCAAGGTAAGAACGAGGTTGGTGATTCAATATATCAAACCCTAGATCTAGGAGAATCCTACAATAACTGCCTCGGAATGCGGCAGCTTCTCCTGAGCGGGCCAGTCGGCGTCGCTTCCCCTCAAGCAGGTAAGCAGGTCAAAGCAGGCCTGGGGGTTCTGGACAAAGGGTACTTCGCTCTCGTAATGATAAGCGAAGTTGTGGATGGATGGCCGAGTGGCGATATTCGCACCCTTCTGAGAACTGCAAGGGCGAGTCATCACTATCTCCTTGCGAGAAAGAAATGGCTTTTTCTCACTCGCACCGACTCCAGCCACATCGCCTTTTTCCCAGGATAGCCGAGTCCACGCATCCAGGTACTTCATCTTTTTACACGGACCCTCCGACCCTGGCACGTCAGGGGCTGATCTCTTCCTCAGCTGAGTCTTCGAGGGAATTTTAGCTGAAGGAGCTTTCGGGGGCGCCATCACAGAAGGAGCCGTTGAAACAGGCTCCGCCGCCGTCTTATCCTTGGCAGGAGACTTCGCAACGGAAACAGATGATGGCTCACCATCTCCTTGAGCAAGAAGACGCTCTGGGGCAGCCTCCTTAGGCTTCTCGGCTGAGGAAGAACCAAGGCAAGCTTCTTCGAGTAGTCGACGGTTATCTTTTTGGGCTTTCCCATCCTAGGTCTTTGCAAATCTGTCGAGTTGATCTTCTCTCGAATATTCCACTCAACTGTGAAAAAGAAATAGGTTAGTTAACAACGACCCAAGAAACCATAAGATTAGAAGTCGGTAGCTTTAGCGATCTTCGGACGAGAATTATTGATTCGCGACCGCGTTATATCTCCCCACTTGCGAAGACTAAGACACCGAATCTTCTCGACGATGGCAAAGAAATCGTCCTTGTAAAAAGGGTGACGTACTGCAAAGAAGAAAAGAAATTAAGTAAATGACCGAGAAATGAGAAGTTCAAGGACGGAATAATATCTACCGAAGTTAGTATTCCACGACGATCTAGGAGGACTATGGCCGTCAGGGATAACCAGAGGCGTTATCTCGGCGTAAAAGTAATATCTTTGCCAAACGCGCACTTTACTTGGTGCGTTCGTCACGACGCATTGATCCGCTCTCATCCTGATAGTGTAACATCCAGGGCTGGTGTTCTTCATGTGACTAATGGAAGTCATCTCTTCAAAGACTCTGACACTAATAGGAATGTCACACTCGGCTCCGAGAACGAGAAGGCACACCATTTGGCGAACAGCGGTCGCCGACATCTGCGAAATGGCAAGCTCGCGCCGAGCACAGTAGGACACGAGGAGGTCTGGTAAAGGAAGCCAGAGTCGACTTCCCGACGTGTCTGCGTTGATGAAAAAAATTCATATAAACAGACAAAGCCGGGAGGAGGAGTCCATGGATGATCGCTCGGTCCAGGAATGATGATGTTAATCCCCGGGTCGGCTCCGCAGCCTGCAAGCGTCGATCTGACTGATTCCTCGTCTGAGAGAGTCTGAAACACGTTCGCAAACCCTCCTAGAGTGATCGGAAACTCGGCGGAAGGAATCGAATCATCACCAGAACCATCCATCTCGGCGTCCACTTCATCCGCCGAATCATTAGCATCATCGGTATCCCGGAGTTGAGGGATCACGAGTTCATTTCGACCCGAACTCGTCGCCGTGTCCGCCAGTTGGGATATCTCGTGACGGTACTCCAAATCCTTGAAAGCATAATAGCAGGGGTGCCGTCTTAGGTCAGAAGACGTGCTCGCCGAAGACGACTCAGACGAAATGACACGCCGCTTCGGAGAAGTCTCGCAAGACGATACAGAAACAACTTCCTTATCCTTACTCGTCGAGCAGCGGATCAAAGACATGTTTATCGAAGAACAGACGAAGAACACGACAACTAAAAGAGACCTGAATCTAAAATCCTAAAGATCTACCGCTGAGCAACGGCGGAGGCAAAAGCAAAAAAAAATAAAACCGGCAGAGAGCAAATAATTACCTACTTTCTTCACTTCACTCGCGTAGAAATGAGGAAATGAAGAATGGAAGAGGTATTTATAAAGGGAATGGGGCATCGTGTTCAATAAGCTTGAACGCTTCGACTCCCGCAGCTATCGCTATGGTCATGATTGCCTAGGAAACGCCTCGATTCTCGCATTTACCCTACATGACGCATCGATTCCCATAAACCAACCGGATCGATTCGGTTCATGGGTCAAGGCCCAATCAACGACAGTCCAACTGGACAACAAGGCCCATCACGAAAGATCCAGGCCCACCTAAATCACTTCGCAAACCAATCAGAGTTCCTCGCATCACCGACTTAGACAAGACGTCGCGCTGGGGGGGGGGGCTTATTGTTAGAGTAAAGATTAGCACCTTTCCTTAAAAGGCCCAATCATGATTGTAGGTCGGCCCAGAATGGAAAGAGAGCCCATGCCGGTAAAACTAGGTTAAACCCGGCCCGGCTCAAATCGGCTTACATCTAGGGTTTAGAGAAACGTCGCCGAAAAAGGCGGCGTGATATAAAACATAACGGCGTTTAGATATAGAAATATTTCGTATATCGGAACCGAGATATCAGGAATATTTATATTTATCTTCGATTTTCCTTTATTTATAACCGACTATGTAACTCTATAAAAGGAGGACATTATTCATCAATAAAGATACGATTTTCATAATATTCTAGTCGGAGAGATCTTAGAACCAATTTAACCTAATTTCTCTTTCACGACTTAACTCTTTTCTCCGCCGCTTTAATCCATCACGGAAACCTAAAGCTATAAACCCTAATTTCCCTACTCTCACCGAGTTCATAAATCTTCTTTTAGAATCCCTTAAGAAAAACCTAAAACTCTTGCTATCTTAGGATAGGCGAGTTGAGATCTTACAAGAATCGCTGCAACACCATCGATGGGGTTGATAATATCAAATATAGAATCTCTAATAGCATTGAAATGTTTACTCGAGATGGAACAGTTTCTCCTTCTGATGATGATTCGAATGAGGCCATGGCAACGATGATGAGTTAATCTGAATCAAATTTGTAAAGCCCTGAGCAAGTTGATCAGCCAAATCTTGCCCTTGTGGCTGAACCTCTTCCCAGGCATCAAAAGGCCTCTCCACAAACATTTGCTTTTTTCCTTGCGCATTCAAATCCTTATGCGAATCAAACATGGATTCTTGGAAAATCAGTGAAAACGAGCTTTGAGTGAGGCGAACCCACACATGTTCACCTTACTAGCTTGTGACAAAAAAAAAAGTTCACCTTACCAGTTACCACTACTTTAAAAGAAATTCATTTAGCTCTTGATTACGATAGGCCTCTTTCTCATAAAAATTGATTTTTTTGTTCCTCCTTAAGCATCAAATATTTGTCCTTTCTTTGACAATCATATCTTCCCATGACATTACTTATCCAACAAGTTTGGCTAGTTGGAAGATTTCCCAAAGATCAGTTAAATTGGCTTACACTTAACCGGAATCTTTTACAATACATTTCAGATTAACCGGTTAATAAAACGCAATGACTCTTGTAAGTTGAAAGAATCAGACAAAACCATACACAAAAAGCCAGAACAGTTTTTAACTCTCGTAATCCCGTACATATTAGTCGGAAGATTTCATTGACAGTCCCAGATGCCAAAAAAATGAAACCCCAGAAAAACTAATCGATTGAGAAAAAATATTGGGACAATGATACCAGTGCACAAGGATCATCCTTGTACAGATAGTTAGGATCATACTATCTCAATCCTTGTTACGTTTACCGATGGGACAGTCACTTTGCTGAATCTATCACTATATATAATGCGAATTCTTCTCATTACCTAACGATGTGGGAATTGTTTAAATTATTAAGAGTTTAATTAATGGGCCTGTTTATCCTAAGGCCTCTAATTCTACTCTTCGTGTGCTTATCTGTTTTTCTTGTCAACGTGTTCATTTTTTACATTATTATTGGTTTTGATTTTTAAATAAAGGTTCATTACATTAATACAAAATCAAAATGGTTGATAATTTACAAAATCAGGAAATATATTGGGAAAAGATTGTTTCTTTGCTTAAATTCTCAATTTTCACCATTAATTTTTTTATATCTTTAAATTAAATATTTTGTTATAAATAATTTTATAACATGTTATGTAAAGCATGGTAACCAATATTTTTATTAGGATCAACTGCTATGTAAATATTTGTTTTTCTTTCGTGTTCCGGTTGACTACATTAGAGACCACTCACACTATTTAAACTTTTCATTAGACCACTCAGACTATTCAAACTCTTCATTAAAACAATTAGATTAAATCCACATTCAATCCATCCAAACTTTCAAATTTATTACGAATTCATTCAATGTTAATTAATTCGTTACAAAACCCTTTATATTTTTAATTTTTCAATCAATTCCATAAATTTAGTTAAAATCGATATAATTGTGTTTAGTTAAATAAAACATGTTTATCAAAATCATGATTATCCAAATCCGACCCATTTCTAAAGTTAACCCAACCCGTTAAAACGACCGTTCCGAGATTTTTTTAACTCTAAAACTAAAGACCAGCAATTTTATGGTCAAAGTTGGAAGAAAAAAAAGATTATGGTTAACAAATTTTATTATTAAATATGGGTTTGAGTGAATTGTTTAGAGAAGTCAACTTTTTCATATCAACCAATTAAAAAAAAAAGATTATTAGGACAAGCATCCATTAAAACATAGCTCCAATGTCTCGATGTTCTTGTTTGTACGTTACCACAATAGTAAGATAGTTGGCATAAATAGTCGGCTGAGATAAACAAATAATTGTGATCATAAAATCAAAAAGAATACACTTTTAATAAAAATACATCCTTATTATCAAAATGTAGAAAAAGATATCAAAATACATTCATTAGACTAACATCACTTGACTAGACATATTCAATTGTTAAGGTATTTATCTACCAATCTATCAATGATAAGCCTTCTCACTCGGATGATACGAGTGAAAGAACACATGAGTTGATGGATCGAACCCGTAAAAGGAGTAAGTTTATTGCCCAATTCAACTAACTCGATTTCTCCAGTACCACGACATCCTTTATCAGCTACTTCAAACCCTACTTTTTCGAGTATATGTATTTGTAAAATGCTAGAAACACACTTTTCTCAAATATAAACTTAACTTTTTCTTCTCCAAAGTTTTGTTTAATTTTGGATAAATATTCTTGAAAGTATTTGAGTTGATCTGACATTGGTTGATACCACAGACCGAACAACAAAACATAAACAGATGAGTTAAAAGAAGTTAAAAAAAAATATTATAATAATTAACAATTAAAAACATAAGTATACATAACAAATGTAAATATTTTATACCAGTAATTTAGATGTTAATGGATCATATTTGGAACCTCTAAAAGCAAATATTACACCGTTTTAATAAATCGTTTGGCTTCAGATTCGAGCCTAAGTATGGTGGTATTGTCTTTGCAATCCCCAATTTGTCCGCTGCAGTTTTTGTTGTTGTAATGTTATATCGTACATAAAAGGAGACATAAAGAAAACGAAATATAAAGAGTTTGATATCTATACGTACCGATGATGTCCGATGGAATTTTTCCGTCTGAAAATCGACCGGTAGGAATACCATCTGGAAAATCACGGCTATATGGAGGAAAGTTGGACTTAAGAAGAGTTGGAAATATCATTATTATTTCCAGTATCCATTATTGAGTCTCCGAATACTATTAATGCTGTAATTGTTATGTTCTTATGAGCTTCATGCAACATCACAAAACAAAATAGGTTAGTGTTTGGAGATTATCGCGAGTTTTCGGAGACTTTGAGAATTTTCAAAAGATCCAGAAGATTATCATAATTACAAAACGTGTTTTAGACTTTCTACTAAGATTTTTAAGTCATTGTTGAGACTTACGGTTTATTCTACAATGAGAGAGTTAAGGAGAGGCGGGGCTGACTTTATACTCGAGAGAGAAGAGATTTCGATTCCATGTCCTTATTCTTCTAGTTTATATGATATATACTTTGATCATGTTTGTTGCTATGATTGTCATGTCAGAATAGATTCTCTTGTTAGGTTTGGGGATTTTCAATAGGGATTTCATTGAATAGTAGCTTAAATAATTAATTTGGATTCATAACTTCTATTTCTAATTCATCTATGTTGATCTTAGTGCTTTATCTAAATTAGCTACTTAGATTATTGAAACAAGATTGATTAGCATAGCAAAAGTTGGTTAATTAGCTAGAAAATAACCTATGGGTGGTGGCAACTCGATATGTGGTTCATCAACCAGGTAAGCTTGTAACTTGTGGGAGAGTTTCTGCTCGATTCTGAAGCATGTTCGCGAAATTCGCTGGTCTCCTCGGATAGTGAAGATGCCAAAGGACGTCAGGAACTTAACGCACTGATGATAAGTAGAAGGGACTACTATCATCTCGTGTATCCACAGTGTGCCCAAAATGACATTGTAGATGGCTGGTCGGTCGAGGACCACAAACTTGATGAGTTTGGATATCCTGCCGACGTAGACAAAGAGCTTAATTGTTCCGATCGTAGTGATTGAATCCCCGGAGAAGCCTGTTAGGGGCTTCGCAGATGGCTTTCTTCGATAATTACTGAGCTCCATGCGTTGCAACGTTTCTTTGAAAATTAGGTTGACCGAATCAAAACAACCTATGGTATTCGTCTTTGCTTTTGTAACATTTTTTGTCAATTTCTCCTTTGAGTTTTCACATAATAATTCAGAAATTCTTGATAACTAACTATTCAGGAAATACGCAAAATAGTGATGATCGTAATCATATTACTCGGTTTTGTTTGGTTTCGACTTAATTGATATTTTTTCACTAGTGGCTAAGATGACTATAGTGAAAACATTACTAGAAGTTGCTTCAGCAAAGAGATGGAGTCTCATTCAATTGGATATATCGAATGCTTTTTTAATGGTGATCTTGATGACGAAATTTACATGACTTTATCTCCAAGTTATACATCAAAAGAAGGGAGGTTTTTACCTCCCAATGAAGTCTGCTAATTGCATAAATTCCTTTATGGTCTAAAACAAGCATTAAGACCAGGCCCGGCCCGTTACACAGTGGCGCCTAAAGCCAAAAAAAAAAAAATTCCACCTAACATGTCTAGAACACAACTCAAACCGTTCACCTGTTATCAATAAGTGATTCACTCAACCACTACATCACGACAAGCTATTGTAATTTGATGCCCCAAATAAATGATATAGTTCTGGCGCCTAAAGCAAGGGTTTTGCTTGCTTTAGCCCAGAACCGGCCCTGATTAAGACAATGATATCCGGTTAGATTCTGTTGTAAACCAGTTTGTATATTGAACGTTGTAATAAACTTTTCATTACGTTGAATAGAATAGTTTTCATTTTTTACAAGATTCTCTCCACTTTCGTTGTTCAATTCAAGAAACGGCCTTTTTGGGTATTCATATCTTTTTAGTGGTTAAAAAGGGATTAAGGAGGTGTCAATAAGATAGTTCAGGATTTTTTTCAAAGAAAACTCTGAGACAAATGACCGAGGCCCGACCATGTCAGAATACACATCATGTTGCAAAACATAAATTAGTCTACTAATGTTGCAAAACATAAATTAACACCTCCAACAAAGAGTTTGGATTTTGTTGTGCAAACAAACAAAAAAACAAACATGGGACTAGCACAGGGAGAATCCATTGCGATCCTATAAAAACAAAAGAGAAACAATGTGTTGTGTTTAGGGCTTTGTCAAGAGAAAAAAAAACAAAGAGAGTCATTGATAAGACAATCAGTGTGTAATTGCAGTGACATTTACCACGCAAAATCTGTTCCTTGCCCCCCGTGTCAAGTGATACCTTTGATACGCTCACTAGCACGAGCTCGAATCGAGGTCCACATTCCTGCCAAATCAAAAACAAGAAATGCTACATATCATGATAATTAAGCTCAACAAAAAAACATAAGATATATGGTAAAAGTACCCAACCTTTCTGGTAATTCTTGGCTTTTCTCCTGCAACGGCTGCTTCCTCACGGTGGAGCCTGTACACGACGAGAGTGCATGCATAAATAAGTTAAAACATTGATTAGTTTTACTAGTCAGACAAAAAAACATTTTTTTAATAACGGAAGGGTGTAGTGCATGGATAAACCCTAAAAAAGTGGTTACCATTTATGTCGGTAAAAAATACGACCATTTTGGTTCAGGAAAACGGCACGGTTCTTTCGACATGCTGCATTCCTACGACTATGAGTGACCTTGGGGAAGAGTGATTGTATCAATCTGGAAAAAAAAAATTTTAAAAAGGAAATATAACAATACCATGACATTAAGATGTGAGATACAAAGTTTTGTGAAACTAGCTTGTATGAATTAGTTTTGAACCTGGCCGTGCCAGCACTGGCCGGAGATGTAAACATTTTCATATGAATCTCCGGATAGAGGCCTTTCTGGGGACTTGCTTGATCCTGCAAGACAAATTAAACATCAACAAAACATATTTGGTGCTAGGCAGATTTGACCAATTTGGTAATGTTTTATACAAAGACAAAGGCTATAGTACCGGTAAATCTTCCCTTGGGATGAGATTAAAAACCCTGAAATAAGCGGCAGCACCATTCAACAAGCTTACGATACAGATTTCATATGCAAACCAAACAAGAAACAAAATCTATATGACACCAGAAAGGGGTATTCCCCGGCAAAACTATTAAACTATTTTTGGTGAATGAACATGTTATATTTATATATATAAACATCAACAACATCGGAGTATAAACACGGACCACGTCTACATCAGTAACAACATCGGTTGTATAGCGATTAGCGGAAGTGGTTGAATAGTGCAAAATTGTAAGTGAAAGTTGTTAGTGAAATTTGTTAGCAAAAACGGTAACAAAAACGGTAGCTTTGAATAACGTTTTCGTGATTGGTAACAAAGAAAACGATATACCTCTACCGTTTTTCATGTAGCGTCACCATTCAAAGCCAACATATATGTTAAAGCTTTTTATTTGGCTGATTTACTGGTCTCTTTTGATGGTGTACGTTCTTGTAAACTCTTTAGGGTCTCAGCAAGTTTGAGGACACTTGATGGACTTTTCACAGCATGTAATTGGTTCAAACTACGTTGTGTGTGGCTGAAGAATTTGCGGCCTTCTTTGTTGTTCTGTTTCAACAAGGTCTTATTAGGTTTAAAAGAAAAAGAAAGTAAAAGGTACAATCTAATACTAGTCGGTAAGAACGGGCTTATAGTAACTCATATTTGGTGGAATGTAATGTCCCATTCCATATATTTCCCGCAGTAAGTTATTAGCATCAAGGTGGGCACAAAGAAGTAGGCGTCCTAATTTGGTGTTCCTCCTGTAATGGTCTTTGGGAAGAGCTTTTGTGATCTGTTGGAAACAACACAAGAAAAAGACTTGCGTTTAGAAACTTGTTTCTTGCTTCATTCGATTCTTCAACCTAATAATCAAAAGTAGACAGTTAGAAGAAGATGGATGCTGTCAATTTCACTAAAACAGACAGCTTATTACCTCAACTTTCAAAGGTTTAGGCGCACCAGCCTCTTTAGAAGATAACTCTTCCTCGAAAGCATAAGCATTAGAAGAAGCATCCAGTAGACAAGTAGTAGTATCTTGTGCAACTTCCTTAGCAAGAATCTGCCTATACAAATCAGCAGCTTTTGAAGTGTACTTAGCCTTGATTTTGCCACCATTGTATTTGTCCTTACATCCATGTTCCTTGAAGAACACCTCAGCACGGTCGTTTCCACCAAATGTCATTGCCCTGAGCTGCTCAGCTCTCCATGAGTCCAAATACGATCATATTCGACCGACCGAACCAAGTAAGTCTCGGCGAGAGATAATTACTATAGAGACTATATGAAACACACTTTTCTCCAATATAAACTTAACTTTTTTCTTCTCCAAAGTTTTGTTTAATTTTGGATAATATTCTTGAAAGCATTTGAGTTGATCTGACATTGGGATCACAGACTGAACAACAAAACATAAACAGATAAGTTAAATAAAGTTAAAAATATTGTGATAATTATGAATTAAAAACATAAGTCTACATAACAAATGTAAATATAGTATTCGGCTATTAAGAACATGTCTCTAAGGTTTTACTGACTTCTCATGATATACTTTCACCTAAGATGGGTTTATACATGTTAATCTGGTTCATTAAACAGTGGCTCCCTTTGAAATGTTTAGGTATTGAGATGCCATACACAATGGATTGAATTACTGTTGACAATGTGGTATTGAATAGAGGGAAAGAACTAGTTTTGTAAATTTCATTTTTGTATTTCGAGTTTGAGTCTAGGACACTGGCTGTGAAACAATGCATTGACGGGAACTAAGTTGCTTAACCAGTTTCAGTTTTAAGTTTGTTTTGTTTCGGTCTATTTGGTTTACGGGATGTAAAAGTTTGTTGTATTTGCTATTATAACGTAAATTTTAAGTTATAAATATGATATTTATTTCAATAATATTTAACATAGCCGAAAGATATATAAATATTTGCAATGTATTTATTATTCAAACAAAGATTGATTTTGGATTATACACCGGTATTATTACGATCCGCAAATTAATTTTAACCGGAGTTAACCAAAGCTGGAGAATATCCTGAATCATCATGATGGGCTTGCGGGTTTCCGGTCAAAGAATTCGGCTATTGCCTCTCTCTCCTTCACATGCTTTGATCGGAAGAGAATTTGGACCTTATTTAGAAACTGTGAATTATGGAATAAGTCATCTATTTTAGGCTTCACCGGCTTATCTTGTCTAAAATCAATATTGCTTGTTTTTTTCCTTTTTTGATCAAAACATCAGTTTGGATGTAATATAAGTTTGGATCATATGAGTTATATCAGTATGATTTTATTAACTAATTTTCAGTCTCTTTTTCATATATTTTCATATGGGTTATATCAGTTTGGATTTAGTGAAATCTTATACTAGAATATGTCAAATTGTAGATTTTCAATTCAAAATTAATGAGAGATATATGTCTCTTGTGTATTAATCACTTTTAATGTGAAACATTTTAACACTATTGATTTTTAAAACCATATGATCAAGAATTAGAAAAGTGGTTAATAAATACATATGATAAATAATCCATATTATAAAGCAACTTTATCTCTTTTATATGAACCAAAACGTACAAAAATGCTTAAAGGAGAATTCCAAGATCTTTCAAAAAATGATACATTACTCAACTAACAATGTTTTATTATTGTGGTGTTGATAATTGTACAAGTAGTGCACTATTTCACATCTTAATTCATTAACGTAGTGTAATATGTTTTTTGATAATAAGTTAGGATAATATTTATTTTTCTTTTTTTGTTTGATCAAATCAAATTTTATTTTATAAAAAAAAATCATTATATCTCAAACGTATGGAAACAATTTTTTTTTGCTCAAATCTATTTTTATTATATTAAAAACAACACTTGAATTCTTTGTTATTTGTCGTTTTTAGTTGTAAACCAATTTCACTCAACCTTGTGTTGCATACAAGAAAGATGACACTCGAGAAGCTACTTTTACAGTATGACAAAGCTGAATGGAGTAATTGTTATCAGTGTTTTCATATTTTTTTCTTGGCTAATCTTATGATGATATTGCATGTGTAATGGTGCATGTTGGTCAATAGGTTAGCGTCAATCTTGGCCAAGACTACTGAGATCAATGTTCTCGTATGCCCAAGGGAAATGACCAGCCTCGTGGAACAATTTGCAGCTGTACTCTGCTCTTGAAACATGTGCACTACTAGGTAACTTTGACATTATCTACATAACATAAGTACAAATGTTAGAATAACAGAAGTGAAAGAATAATAATGAATCAATGAAATTTAAAAGACTAACCACGGATGTTACATCATTGTTAAAAGGGTAAGCTGCATACGGGTCTCTCACTGGCTGTGGTTGTGGCTCTGGCTGTGGCCCGTATCTATATCCGCTAAAGCGGATAGTAGAATACGCTGAGTGACCGAGTGTCGAGGATTGTGTGAGAAACAATGGTTAATAAATACATATGATAAAAAGTGGTTAATAAATACACATGATAAATAATCCATATTATAAAGCAACTTTATCTCTTTTATATGAACCAAAACGTACAAACATGCTTAAAGGAGAATTCCAAGACCTTTCAAAAAATGATACATTACTCAACTAACAATGTTTTATTATTGTGGTGTTGATAATTGTACACACTATTTCACATCTTAATTCATTAATGTAGTGTAATATGTTTTCTGATAATAAGTTAGGATAATATTTATTTTTATTTTTTTGTTTGATCAAATCAAATTTTATTTTATAAAAAAATCATTATATCTCAAACGTATGGAACAATTTTTTTTTGCTCAAATCTATTTTTTATTATATTAAAAACAACACTTTGAACTCTTTGTTATTGGTCGTTTTTATTTGTAGACCAATTTTAGTCAACCTTGTGTTGCATACAAGAAAGATGACACTCGAGAAGCTAATTTCACAGTATGACAAAGCTGAAAGGAGTAAGTGTTATCAGTGTTTTCATATATTTTTTTCTCGGCTAATCTTATGATGATATTGCATGTGTATTGGTGCATGTTGGTCAGTAGGTTAGCTTCAATCTTGGCCAAGACTACTGAGATCAATGTTCTCGTATGCCCAAGGGAATTGACCAGCCTCGTGGAACAATTTGCAGCTGTACTCTGCTCTTGAAACATGCACACTACTAGGTAACTTTGACATTATCTACATAACATAAGTACAAATGTAGAATAACAGAAGTGAAAGAATAATAATTAATGAATGAATGAAATTTAAAAGACTAAGCACAGATGTTACATCATTGTTAAAAGGGTATGCTGCATACGGGTCTCTCACTGGCTGTGGCTGTGGCCCGTATCTATATCCGCTAAAGCGGATAGTAGAATACGCTGAGTTACCGAGTGTCGAGGATTGTGTGAGAAACAATGGCTGCTCCAGATGCATGCAATTGCGCTTTTTTAAAAACACAGTTACAGAGTGGTGAGCTGTATTTTACTTTGACAATTTATTAAATGAGAGCCATTTTCTTAAATAGACTGATGGACATAGGGGTTGATTGGAAGAGCTGTGGCTTTTATTTTTTTGCTGTATAAATTATGCTGTAGATTTTTTGCTTTGGCTTTAAATTTAATTGATGTAGGTTTTTGGCTGTGAAAATATTTTCATTTTTCACAGCTCACTTTTTTTGCTCTTCATATTTAGCTTTATACAGCCAAAACAAAAAAAATAAAAAATAATAAAGAGCTTTGGAGAGAAAAATATTTACAAATCATGATTGGATTAGAGTGTATGCTTTGGAGAGAAATTAGGCTTTAGAGAGATTCTAAAGCCATTACCAATCACCCCCATAGTATAGGATCCATACTTTCAAATGAATTCATTAGATATGAACAACATAATATGTTTCTTGCTTGTTCTGGAAGTCTTGGTTGCTTAATCAAGTTTCATTTGGTGTTAGATTTGTTGTTGCTTGCAAAGATTTCTATGGGATTTAACATGGTCAAATTTATATATACAGAATATGGGCTCTCTGAGAAACAAGCTGAGGTGATATTGGAGATAAGTCTTCGAAGACTAACTGCTCTTGAGGTGCCTTTTTATTCTCATCATTTCTTTGTAATTTGATTTTTATAATTTATACTTTTAATCTTGAAGATATTCTAACTCGATTTTACCTTCAGCGGAAAAATTTTACTGATGAAAGTAGTTCACTGACGGAGCAAATTACAAAGTTGGACCAGCTACTGTCAAGCAGAACAAACATTTTGAAGGTAACAAACATTCTAATGCTTCTTCCGTTTACTATCTGGTAAATAGAACCCTCAGATTTTTCAAGAAACAGTGACTGCTACTTGTTGCCTTGTATTTGTGGAATCGCTTACTATATATATTTACATATACATAATTGTTCTGTTGAAAGATTCTTATGCTATACTGGGCCAACGTTAAGAAGATTGTTGATGCATGATGATTGTGTTGTAGACAAAAATATAGCTATTTGCTTCGTTTACCTCAAATTCATGTTACTTACTAATTGATCCCCTTCGATTTTTTTCTTGACTTTTGTTTAGTTAATCGAACAAGAAGCTTTAGAGCTGAAGGACAGATTCTCAAGTCCCAGGCGTTCAGTGTTGGAAGATTCTGACAGTGGTGATCTGGATGATATAGACGTTATTCCAAATGAAGAGATGCTGATGGTATGTTGCATACTTACCTAGAAATTTTCTCAACGTTGAAAAACTTTGTTTGTTTTGTGACTTTTGATTTCTTGGATGATTTTAGGCGGTCAGCGAAAAGGGTTACGTGAAAAGGATGAAGCCTGATACGTTCAATCTTAAACATCGTGGAACCATTGGTAAATCTGTTGGGAAACTGAGAGTTGATGATGCAATGTCTGACTTTCTTGTTTGTCATGTACATGACCATGTCCTCTTCTTCAGGTATTTTTTAAATGGAAACCACTTTTGTTTTTGCAATACACATGGGACTTGGATATCTGCCTTGTAATTCATTGCTTACATTCTACATTCAGCGACCTGGGTATAGTTTACTCAACTCGTGCTTATAAGATTCCAGAATGCTCCCGCAATGCAGCTGGCACACCTTTGGTTCAGGTAATTCATGTATCTATACAGTACATATATGCTTTCATAAATTCTATGAATCTCTAATGCTTTATTTGTATTCATGTGACTTGGGGAAGCAGATATTATCCATGTCAGAAGGTGAAAGAGTAACCTCCATTGTTCCTGTTGATAAGATATAGAAACACCATCAATTGTATTCCTATAATCACGTCTCATAACTCTCGTATATTACCTTTCCTTCTCTGTATATCCTCAGTCTGTGTATATAAACTCAGCATATACTATCAATAAGATTATCAAAATTCCATACATTCAATATGGTATCAGAGCATAATTAGGCCTAAACCTAATTCTTTTTCTTCCTCTCTGCAGCCTCTCTTTCTTTCTCTCTCTTCTTCTTCTGTTCTTCGACTCTGCCTCTAATTCTCTCTCTTTCTCTTTGTTTTTCTTTCTTCACTGTTATTCAATGGCTTCTGAATCCACAGCTGAGCGCACATCTGTATTCAATGCCCAAGATCCAGAGAATACTCTTCTCTCTGTGAATATGTCAAGCATTACCAAGTTGACAAATCTGAATTATTTGATGTGGGGGCGCCAAGTTCGAGCCTTACTCAGAGGGTCATGAACTCCAGCAGTTTATTGACACAGCTGACAGTACTCCTCCTCCTACAATCACGGTGGATGGTGCCTCTGTCACGAATCCGGCATATGCTCCGTGGCGGCGTCAGGATAGTCTCCTGTACTCTGCCCTTATCGGTGCGATTTCACTCAACGTTCAATCGGTGGTTTCTAGTGCTACCACGACCAAAGAGGTCTGGGATATTCTTGCTAACACTTTCGGAAATCCCACCAGAGGCCATATCCGTCAACTCCGGTACCAGATCCGAACCTGCACCAAAGACACGAAGACTATTAGTGAATATCTTCGCACCATCAAAGCTAAGTCCGATGAGCTCGCTCTTCTTGGCAAGCCCATGGACCAAGAAGATCTGACCGAACAAATCTTGGTTGGTCTCACAGAAGACTACAAGGCTGAGATAGATGATGTTAATGGCCGTGATAACCCAATCTCCTTCACGGAGCTTCACGAGCACCTGCTGAATCGGGAGGCAATGCTACTCTGCGCTAACCCTCTTGTTGCTGTACCGATAGTAGCCAATGCTACAGACACACGCTTCCGTCAACAACAACAAAACAACAACCGTAATCAGTCAAATCAAAACCGGAACCAGAAGCAGTACACTCACCAGAACAACATTCCAAACAGGAACCAGAATCGCTTCTCTCGACCTTATCTCGGTCGTTGTCAGGCATGTGGGATCCAAGGGCATAGTGCCAAATTCTGTCCTGAGTTCAGAATTGTCAAAGGAAACGCTACTGGACAACAATGGCAATCCCAGATTTCACCACAGCAACACTGGAACACGGAATCGTCACAGTCACAATGGCAGCCTCGCGCAAACCCGACATCCATGTCGGACTCGTCAACGTGGCTCCTCGACTCTGGTGCCTCGCATCACATGACGTCTGACCTGACCAATCTGTCGCTGCATAATCCATACACAGGTGGTGATGATGTCCTTCTCGGTGATGGTTCTGGTCTAACGATTTCTCACACTAGTTCTTCTTCTATACCTTCTTATACTCGGCCTTTTTTCTTAATAATGTTTTATGTGTTCCTTCTCTTGATAAGAATTTGATTTCTGTCTTTCAATTGTGCAAAACTAATGATGTTGCAGTTATGTTTACTCCAACGTACTACCAGGTGAGGGATTTACAAACAGGGGCTCTTCGTCTGGAAGGCAAGCCTAAAGTTGGAACTTATGAATGGCCAGCAATCCGTTCATCTCAGCCACCTTCTCTTGCTTTTGCTTCTTTGATTAAAACTACTATGTCGGATTGGCACTCTCGTTTAGGCCATCCGGATTTATCTATTCTTCAAAAATTTGTTTCGCAATTTGATTTACATATTTCTTCTAATGTTTTGCTGGCTCAGCCATGCACCGCTTGCTCTATTAATAAAATGCACAAACTGCCTTTTTCTTTGTCAACTTTGAAATCATCTCATCCGCTTGATATTGTGTTTTCTGATGTGTGGACATCTCCACTTTTATCGATCGATGGATTTAAGTACTATGTTATTTTCGTCGATCACTATACTAGACACACTTGGCTTTAATCTCTCAAAAGAAAATCCCACGTTTTTGATGTCTTTACTCGCTTTAAGGCTTTGGTCGAAAATCAATTTCGACACAAGCTTCGCACTTTGTATACCGACAATGGGGGCGAGTATATTGGCTTAGCTAGCTACCTCGCCACTCATGGTATTTCTCATAAGATGAGTCCTCCTCATACACCAGAGCATAACGGCATTGCCGAACGCAAGCATCGACACATTGTCGAAACGGGCCTCGCCCTTATGTCTCATGCGTCTATGCCCAAAACGTATTGGACTTATGCATTTAGTACGGCGGTTTATCTTATAACTCGTATGCCAACTCAAGTTCTTGCATTCAAAACTCCTTTTGAAAAATTACATGGTCATTTACCGAATCTTCAAAAACTTTGTATCTTCGGTTGCTTATGTTTTCCATGGTTACGTCCGTATGCATCTCATAAACTTGATGCTCGATCGATACCTTGTGTCTTTCTCGGATATTCCATAACTCAAAGCGCCTATTTTTGTCTAGACCGTGAGACTACCAAAATATATACATCTCGCCATGTCGTATTTCATGAATCTGTCTTCCCATTTTCTACTCCTACTAATCAGCTTAATGAGCCAGAATCATTAGATTCTGAGCCATCTGTCTGTCCTCTTGTCTCTGTTGTGCAGCCTGCAGGTGTGTATCGCTCTCCTCCAGTCCCTGCTGCAGTTCCACAACCTACAAACCTGTTGGGAATGTCCTGAAATCACACTTGTAATCACTCTAGAGATAGTTGTGTTGTCGAGATTAGACATTCGTATGATACTGGGTAATCATAATGTTTTGCTAGAAACCACTTATGATCAATGAGTTTAGAACTCATTGCTAGTATTATATGAACCTACAGGGTCACACACCTAAGCAAACTGGATGTACTTCATGAGGGAATAATCATTAAAGTAATGATCAAGTTAATGTGTATTTGATACACATTAATATACGAGTTTTGAGAGTGTGTCGATCGACACAAGTGTTGTGTCGATCGATGCAAGGCGCAGATCGAAACATTGGTTTCGATTTAATGACTTAATTAATCTCGTTTCGGTCCGGTGATTAATTAGGTTTTCCCAGGTCTATATATATATGATATAGCACGACCTGGAGCATAAGTTTTTTAGCCTAATCGCAGCCACCTCTCAAAAATAGACTAATCCCTAAGAGATCCGATCTCCCGGCACTAGCATCCCGGCGGATTCCAGTTTGTGTACGTGTGGATACCAGTAGAGGCGCAGCACTTGAGGCGCTTGAGAATCTCGAATACTTGATAATCTTCCGCTGCTAAACTCCAGGTAATTCGAGATCTGATGTAGATTCAATATACCTAGACCCTGGATCCTAGGCTTGGAATTATACCTAGGGTTGCTAATTGGGATTAGAACTGCTAGAAATTCCTTCAGTGGTATCAGAGCCTTAGGGTTTATTCTATTGAATCCTGTAGCATGTTGATTAGATTAGTTGAATCTGGATCACTGTATATTTGATATGCATGCTAAAATTGAGTTTTTGATCAAATAATCTCGGCTAGGGTTTTTTGTTCGAAAACGTTTTAGGGTTTTTCGCATGGTGTCGATCGATGCCAATCCGGCGTCGATCGACACAGGGCAAAAACCCGAATAAAACTTAGGTTTCGCCTAGTGACGATCGACACAAGAGTTGTGTCGGTCGACACAAACCTCGCGAATTTGATGAATCGGTTCAATTGGATTGGACCGGTTCAAGCTTGGTTGATAATGGTTAAACGCTAAAACGGCTTATTGCGATTGAGTTGATAAGGTTAGCATCGACCGACACTAATGTAGTGTCGATCGACACAGACCGGTTATCATAAAACCGGATCAATTGGATTGATCGGTCATCGCAAATTGGTTTTGGTTAATCTGCATCGATCGACACTAAAGTAGTGTTGGTCGACACAAGATCCGATGGTTTAGGTTATTGAACCTGAAATCACAGAACCAAACCAAGATAAATCAATTTTAATTAGAAGAATTAAAACATAATAAAACTGAACGTTTTTTAAAAGGTTCCGTTCCTCAACCAAATATCAAGTAATCCTTGATGTCTTCCCGATCTTGTCAGCTATCAAGACTTGTTTCATTGTGCGATAGACTTGCAGTGCAAGATGTCCATAATTACATAAGTAAGACAGGAAGTAATCGTGTTGATGGACTTGCAGTGCAAGACATCAACAATTACATGACTCAAAAGATTGGTTTACTTGAATGGGTCATCAAAATCGTTTTGGGCTCAGAGACATCAGGTGGATTGGACATGAGATGTCAATCCACAACCAAGAGTTATATTGGATATAACTAGCAAAGTTGTTGCTTACCTAGATAGCTAAAATTTGGGTGATAGCCAGTGGCTTACTCAAGTTTAGTGAAGTATGGGTCTTAGATCATTATATTCATTTGAGGAAACATTGTTTGAATATAATGCGAGTTTTCTTAATAGTTAAGAATTCTCATTTCTTGAACATCATAACTAAACCTCTCTTGTTTTCAGCTATGTCTAGCACAAACCATCATAACAATTTCTCCCTGCGATCCGTCCTTGAGAAAGACAAGTTAAATGGATCCAACTTTCTTGAATGGTATCGTAACTTGAGAATTGTTCTCAAACAGGACAAAAGGACTATGTCCTTGAGAAAGTTCTCCCTAAGAAGTACCGAGCAAATGCCTGGCAGTCAGAAAAGGATGCTTGGGATAAGCATTCTAATGATGTGGTCGATGTGTGTTGTCTCATGTTGGCTACCATGAACTTGGACTTGCAAAAGCAATATGAGTACGTGGAGTCGCCAATAGAGATGATCACTGGCCTGAAAAGCATGTTTCAGGAGCAGGCACGAACTCAGAGATACCAGACGGTTAAGTCTCTAATTGAGTGCAAGCTACCAAAGGACGAACCAGTTAGTCCTCATGTCATTAAGATGATGGGTTATATTGATAACCTGGGGAAACTGGATTGTCCCATTAGCCAAGAGTTGGCTACTGACATCATTCTGCAGTCACTGCCGTCAAGCTATGATCAGTTTGTTATGAACTATAACATGAACAACTTGACAAAGACTTTGACTGAGTTGCATGGGATGCTCAAAACTGCTGAACCTAACATCAAGAAGGACACCCCAAATGTCCTTATGGTACAAAAGGGCAATAAGTTTAAGAAACTTGGTAAGGCCAAAGGTGATGGCAAGACGAGCTCGATTGTGAATCCAAGCGAGTCTAACCATGCTCCTAAGGTTAAGCATGGTCCTTCTAAAGATGATAAGTGCCATTATTGTAATGGTCATGGGCATTTGAAAAGAAATTGCAAGAAATTCCTGGAAGATTATGATAAGATGAAGAAGACATACGAGACTTCTTCTTCAGGTATTTATGTTATAGAAGTAAATGTTACTTCTTATGGTTCTACTTATTGGGTATTGGATACCGGCTGTGGTGCTCATATTTTGTGAAAATATGCAGGGCCTGAGCAACAGTAAGACTATGGAGAAAGGACAAGCGAACCTGCGCGTGGAAATGGAGCAAGAGTTGCTGTATTGGCCGTAGGAACATTTATTTGTCTTTACCTTCTGGTTTGGTTTTAGAACTTAATAATTGCTACTATGTACCTGATATAAGCATCAGTTTTCAAATTAAGAATAAGTGTTATTCATTTGATTACAATGATATGTTTTATAGTAGCGGTCCATTAGAGAATGGATCTTATGCTCTAAACCAAAGCGGGCCTAAACTATAACATTAGTACCAAGAGATTCAAATCAAATGATACGAATCAAATTTTTCCTTGGCATTGTCGTTTGGGCCAAATAAATGAGAAACAGATTCAGAAGCTCCATAGTGATGGGCTTTTGGGCTCATTTGATTATGAATCATGTGAGAAATGTGAACCTTGTTTATTGGGCAAAACGACAAAGGCCCCTTTCAACAAAGGTAGTGTCGATCGACACAAGATGTGCATCGATCGACACGGATTGCGAACGAACAAAATGAAAGGGCCAGAGGCTTATTGGGCTTTATACATACGGATGTGCATGGCCCGATGAGCACTAGTGCTAGAGGAAACTTTCAGTACTTCATTACCTTTACTGATGATTTCAGTAGGTACGGTTATGGCTATTTAATGAGACATAAATCAGAATCTTTTGAAAAGTTCAAAGAGTTCCAGAATGAAGTACAGAATCAATTTGGCAAAAGTATTAAAACTCTACGATGAGATCATGGAGGTGGATACTTAAGTCAAGAATTTAGTGATCATCTGAGAGATTGTGAAATTGTTTCACAATTCACCCTTCCTGAATTGGACTTTATTACATATGGTTCGATCAATGATGAGTCACTTAGATCTTCCATTATCCTTCTAAGAATACGCTCTAGAAACGTCTGCGTTTACACTAAATAGGGTTCCATAAAATTAAATGCAAAGACACCACATGAGATGTGGACTGGAAATGTTCCTAAATTGTCTTTCATGAAGATTTGGGGTTGTGAGGCTTATGTAAAACGTTTAATCTCTAATAAGCTCTCACCCAAATCCGAGAAGTGCTACTTCATTGGTTATCCTAAGGAGACCAAGGCATGTTACTTTTACAACCGGTCCGAGAACAAAATGTTTGTTGCTCGGAAATATGTTTTCTTGAGAAAGACTTTCTTTCAGGAAGAACAGTGGGAGTAAAAGTACAACTCGAAGAAATTCGAAAATCACATGAGGCTGCTCAACCTGATGAGGAAGAACAGCAGTTGGATCTACAAAGAGTTGTAGAACCTGCACCCCTGTGGTGCATGAAGTTTGGAAAGGATCTGGTGAATGTATATTCGATATACGTTCAAATGGCGAGTTTCTGAGGAAGTGTCGATCGACACAAAGGTGTATCGATCGACACAGATCGCGAATCAAAATATTGATTTTGGTTTATGACTTAATTAACTACCGTTTAAATCTTGGTTAATTGGGTCGTGGGAAAAGTCTATATATGAGATATATGAGCGACTTTTACACAAACTTGAAGCTCGCAGATCCGAAAGGATCCGTCACGAACCCGAGAAATGTGAATTTCTCGTAACCAATTGCCATGATCTGTTGATCATTGAAAGTGACGGGCCTGCGAATTGAAGCAAGCATCTCGGAGTTAGAATCTTCGTCTTGATAAAGCGATCAAAAGGTTTGACTTCTTCAGGAACGAAGAGGAACCATGTGTTTACAAGAGGACTAGTGGGAGCGCAGTTGCATTTCTAGTATTGTATGTTGATAACATACTGCTTCTCGGAAATAAAATTCCATTGTTACAGTCTGTTAAGACTTGACTCGAAAGTTGTTTTTCGATGCAAAATGTGGGAGAAACCGTAAACATTCTTGGAATAAGAATCTATAGAGATAGATTGGACAAGCTAATTGGATTGTGTCAAGATGCTTATATTGATAAGGTCTTGCACAGGTCCAATATGCATGGTTCCAAGAAGGGCTTCATGCCAATGACAATTGGCATTACTCTTAGCAAAACGCAGTGTCCTACGACACACGCTGAGCAAGAGCGAATGAAGTTCAGACAACTGCTACAGGCATTAGATGTCTTAAGATGTGATCTTAATTTTAGTGGGAGTTGTTGTTGTTAATTTTAGTTATGACATGATGTTCATGTAAACATAATATGATTATGTTAATGAATTCTGACATCAGTATTATTTAATTATGTTATTAAATAATAGTCCCAAAGTAATTTATGACATTTTATAGGTCATCAAGTATGTGACTTGATCATGAAACCCTATAAGTGATAAATGACATAAATTATGATAGTCCCTGGTCAAGGTTGTTAAAGTGGGACATTAACAACCGCGTGAGACTAGTATGTGAGGTGATTGATGACTAAGTTTCATGGAGTCATTAATAAGTGTATTAAATTCAATCACATAGATATGTGTTAGAGAACACATGATCGTACATGACCCACTAATGAGAACTCTACGGGATAGTTATATAAGTGTCATGAGAGTTTTCATTACGACTATAGAGTATAGTCCTTAGACCTGAGTTCATCATGTTTTCTTACATGTGGATTGGTCCGCTTTGACTTTGTCAAACGTCAGCCGTAACTGGTGATTATAAAGACATTGATTGGGCGCATCATGAAGCGTGTGAAGGAACAAGGATGGAACAAGATGGGATTTGTCCCTCCTATATAACAGGAGATAAATATCTCAGGGCCCATCGAAGATTTGATACTGAGAAATGTGTGGCCACACTCAAACGAGGTGATTGTCAGTCGTTTGTCTTGTCAGTATAAATTGGAGTTCGATGAACATGATTTTGGCTTAATAAGGATGACACGGATCTTGCCTTATGCCAGATCGAGATATAGAGACGAAGGGATTATGGAAATAGATGATTCCAGTACAAGTGGGAGATTGTTGGGAATGTCCTGAAATCACACTTGTAATCACTCTAGAGATAGTTGTGTTGTCGAGATTAGACATTCGTATGATACTGGGTAATCATAATGTTTTGCTAGAAACCACTTATGATCAATGAGTTTAGAACTCATTGCTAGTATTATATAAACCTACAGGGTCACACACCTAAGCAAACTGGATGTACTTCATGAGGGAATAAAAGTAATGATCAAGTTAATGTGTATTTGATACACATTAATATACGAGTTTTGAGAGTGTGTGCAAGGCGCAGATCGAAACATTGGTTTCGATTTAATGACTTAATTAATCTCGGTTCGGTCCGGTGATTAATTAGGTTTTCCTAGGTCTACATATATATATGATATAGCACGACCTGGAGCATAAGTTTTTTAGCCTAATCGCAGCCACCTCTCAGAAACAGACTAATCCCTAAGAGATCCGATCTCCCGGCACTAGCATCCCGGCGGATTCCAGTTTGTGTGCGTGTGGATACCAGTAGAGGCGCAGCACTTGAGGCGCTTGAGAATCTCGAATACTTGATAATCTTCCGCTGCTAAACTCCAGGTAATTCGAGATCTGATGTAGATTCAATATACCTAGACCCTGGATCCTAGGCTTGGAATTATACCTAGGGTTGCTAATTGGGATTAGAACTACTAGAAATTCCTTCAAAACCAAGCTACTCCGCCGCAAGAGCCTGATGCCAATAGCATCTCCACACCACCTGAACCAGTCATTCCATCGCCTCCTGAGGAACACTCTCATACGACGCCTGCTGCTACGGAACAACAAGCTCCACCAACGCAGATTGCACCACCACTAGAGACTATTACTTCTACCCAGCCGGCACCGGCTCCGAGAAGAACAAGCAACCGGGAGCGCAAGCCTGTCCAGAAACTTAATCTCAACACTTCCCTTACTCTTCCACCCACTTCTATACCTTCTACGGTCACTGATGCTCTGAAATGTCCCTATTGGCGTCAAGCCATGAGCTCTGAACTTAACTCTCAACTACAGAATCATACATGGGATTTAGTTCACCCTTCTAAAGCTAATAATGTTGTTGGTTGCAGGTGGGTCTTCACAATAAAAAGGCATGCTGATGGTTTAATTGACAGATACAAGACTCGTCTAGTAGCAAAGGGATACAATCAACGCCCCGGGATCGACTATCAAGACACCTTCAGTCCGGTTGTAAATCCCGCGACGATCCGAATTGTGTTAAGCACTGCTGTCTCTGCGAATTGGCCCTTGAAACAACTCGATGTCACCACAGCCTTCCTCCAGGGACATCTAGAAGACGAAGTGTACATGAAGCAGCCTATTGGATTTCAAGACAAAGATAACCCAACGGCTGTTTGCAAGCTCTGTAAAGCAATTTATGGGCTTAAACAACCACCGCGGGCGTGGTACAATGAGCTTCGCAACTACTTACTTCAGTCTCGGTTCACTAACTCCCTAGCAGATGCCTCTCTCTTCATTTACAACGCCAACAGGATTCTGCTCTACATGCTTGTCTATGTCGATGATATCATCATCACTGGAAACAATCATGCTCATATAACCCGGTTTATCGCTACTCTCTCTAAACGCTTTCTTATCAAAGACTTGGGTGATCTTACTTATTTCTTAGGCATATAAGTAACTAGAAACTCTCACGTCTTACTTCTCACCCAATATCGTTATATTTCAGATTTACTCAACCGGACAAAGATGTCCAATGCCAAGCCGATGCCCACTCCAATGTGTCCAAGCTCTCAGCTTACGCTCCTGTCCGGAACTACATTGGACGATGCTAAGGAGTACAAGGCAGCAGTGGGCAGTCTTCAGTACATGTCTCTGACGCGGCCTGATATCTCTTTCTCAGTCAACAAAATGTCCAAGTTCGTGCATCAGCCCACTAATGAACATTGGACAGCAGTCAAACGCATATTGCGTTACCTTTCCGGGACGATTAATCGTGGAGTCTTCCTTCCTGCTGCGAACACGCCCAACTTTCATGCTTTCACCGATGTTGATTGGGCGGGTAACAAGGACGATTACACCTCAACAGGAGCCTACATTGTCTACCTCGGCCGCCATCCCGTAGCCTGGTCATCCAAGAAACAAACCGGTGTGGCACGCTCATCGACAGAAGCAGAATATCGGTCCATTGCAAACACCGCCTCAGAAGTTTGCTGGATCAGATCACTCCTATCCGAGCTCGGTGTGTCGCCAACCTCAACTCCAACGATTTATTGCGATAACATTGGCGCCAACTACCTTGCTGCAAACCCCGTCTTCCACTCACGTATGAAGCACATTGCTTTGGACTATCATTTCGTTTGTGGTTATGTTCAGAACGGGCAACTTCGGGTCTCCTATGTCACCTCGGCTGATCAGCTCGCCGATGCTCTAACCAAACCACTCCCACGCACTCGGTTTAAAACATTAGGTGTCAAGATCGGACTCTCATCCGGTCGTCTGTCTTGAGGGAACGTGATAAGATATAGAAACACCATCAATTGTATTCCTATAATCACGTCTCATAACTCTCGTATATTACCTTTCCTTCTCTGTATATCCTCAGTCTGTGTATATAAACTCAGCATATACTATCAATAAGATTATCAAAATTCCATACATTCAATACCTGTTAGCGAGTTTGCTGAAAACCCGTATTTACTGATGCTTACAGTGAATGGCTGCATCAAGAAAGTACCTTTGAAGTTATTCTCAGGGATACGCTCAACTGGAATCATAGCAATTCAATTGGTTTGTCCCTTTTCTTTCTAGTCCAAATTTGGGTACACTCTTTTGAACAAAGGTTCTAACATAGTTATTTGTCTCCAGAATTCTGGTGATGAATTGAAATGGGTTCGTTGTTGCTCAAGCCATGATCTTGTGGCCATGGCGTCCCAAAACGGAATGGTGGTCCTGAGTAGCAGTTCTTGAATCTTCTTCCGAGTAAATCTGTTTTGTTACTTGAGCAAGCTCTAATGGATATTGTTTATTAGGTTCGAACACTGACCAGAAATACAAAGGGAGTGACTGCCATGAGACTCAAGAAAGCGGATAAGATGGCGAGCATGGACATCATACTTTCATCTCTGAGGAAAGATATGGAAGTGAAGTCAGAAGACACTTTGACTGTGTATGTGTTTCTTAAGTAGATCTGCTCTTAGAACTGTCCTTACCACACTAATTAATGTTTTATTGTCTTTTTTACTCTGTAAACACAAAACAAAAGCGGCAAACAATCCACCGGTCCATGGCTTTTATTCGTGTGTGAGAATGGCTACGGAAAGCGTGTTCCTCTGAGTAGCTTCAAGCCTTCACGTTTGAACAGAGTTGGTTTAATTGGTTCCAAGGTATGATCTGTGGATTATTACCATCTCTTGCAAGCTTTGTTTGTTCATTCTTCATTCATCTCAATTTCTCAGTTTGCGGAAGATGATCGCTTGGCTGCTATTTTCGTAGTTGGTTACTCCTTAGCTGGTAAAGATACACTCGTCTTCAACAAATAAGGATTTAGATGCTCTGAAAATGTTTTTTTCTATAATCTTACCAATGTTTTTTCAGAGGATGGAGAAAGCTATGAACAAGTGGTTCTAGTGAGCCAAAGTGGTACAGTTAACCGGATCAAAGTGAGGGATATTTCGATCCAATCACGCCGTGCACGGTATTGTTTACTCCCTCCCAAATTATGGCTGTCTATCCATGTGGCAATTGTTTTTATATATATGTTCTCATTTTAAATTTCTCAGGGGAGTGATTCTCATGCGACTAGATCATGCGGGAAAGATTCAGTCCGTCTCTCTAATCTCCGCAGCAGATGAAGAAGAAGAAGGTGAATGAGTTCAGAGTCTTGAAGAGGCTGCTAGCTTGTAGATTTTACCATCCCAATCCAACCGGTACAGAGGTTTTGTAGTGTCTATACTTTTGAATTCTCTTCCTATTTTTGGTTCTAATGTTACTACGAGAAGAGAAGACCATGATTGTAATCGTTCTGAAGTATAAATTACTCTTCTTTGAAACATGGAATCCAACAGTAACAGTAAGTGCCTATTAGGATATCTACTATTAGATATACATGACATTATATTCATGATATATTCTATCTCTTGTAAATATCTTTACGTAGATTTGGCTCAATCTATAAAGCCCGTCTATCAATACTTGTATAAATACACATGCTGATCATCAATAAGAATCAACACTTTATGCAAGCTCTTATGGTATCAGAGCCATAAGATCTTGACCTAAAAATACTAAAAAATCGCGGCTCTTTTTTCTTCTTACCATAGCCGCAAAACTCTTATTCTTTAAACCTACTTACCATGTCGACTCAAACCTCGTCGTCATCGGCTGATAACGATGGAAACTCATCACGAGATTCCGTCTATTACATTCATCCTTCTGATAATCCCGGTACCCTCATAACTCCGGTGGTTCTCAAGGAAGATAATTATCCCGAGTGGGCCACTGAAATATGGAAATCACTCCAAGCAAAGCAAAAGATCGGTTTTTTCGATGGTACAATTGTTAAACCATCGGAAAATCCATTACTTGCAAAGTGGACGGCTGTGAACTCAATGATTGTCGGTTGGATACGAACATCTATTGAGCCACAAATTCGATCCACTATATCTTATTTACCGACTGCATCTCAGTTATGGGAATCTATCAAACTTAGATTTTCGGTTAAGAACGGGGTGCGCAAGCATCTTCTTCTTGATGAAATAACTAATTGCAAACAAAACGGCCAAACCGTTTTGGAGTTTTATGGACGTCTTACCAAGTTATGGGACGATTATAATCACGTTGCTACTACTATCCCGTGTACCTGCGCAGCTTCGACCATCCTTGACAAAGAGCGTGAAGATGCACGGGTACATCGGTTTTTATTTGGTCTTGACGAGTCAAGATTCAGCTCTCTGCGTTCCCAAATTATTGACGAAGATCCACTGCCATCTCTAAACTCTGTCTATGCTCGTGTTGTTCGTGAAGAGCAACATCTTCATACGATGCAATCCAAAGAATTAAAACAGGAGGCAATTGGTTTTTCCGTCAACACCAACGTCCCATCATCCTCTGTCGCAGCTGTCACAACATCAAGAAACCGTGATCCTAACCGCTCTTGTACGCACTGCAATCGAAAAGGGCATGATGTCTCGGAATGTTTTGCTCTTCACGGATACCCAGAATGGTGGCATGAACAACAACAACAACTCAAAGATCAACGCTCAAGTTCGTCTAACAACTCATCACGAGGAAGAAGCGGTCGTGGTCGAGGACGCGGGCGAGCTAACACAACTCGGACCGTAGCTTCTGACGCTTCATCGTCTATCCAAGCTTCCGCGGAACACCTTGCTTCTATACTACATCTGCTTCAGGGCCAGCAGTCCCAATTGTCCACCGAACGTCTCTCTGGTAAACCTAAACTCTCTGACGTCATCATTGATACAGGTGCCTCCCACCATATGACGGGCGACATTAAGCTACTGCATGATGTTCGAGAAATCCCTTCCGCATCAGTTTTGTTTCCTGATGGACGTATTTCCAGTGCAACACACTCAGGGAACCTGTCGATAACTAATGATTATTCCTTATCCGACGTTCTTTATGTGCCTAATTTCAACTGCACACTCATATCAGTTTCCAAACTTCTTAAACAAACCGGTGGTATTGCCATATTCACTGATACTTTATGTGTTTTACAGGACCGTTTTACGAGGACTCTGATTGGAGCAGGTGAAGAGAGAGACGGGGTGTATTATTTTACGGGAGTTTCATTGGCTCGAGCTAATCGTTCTGAACATAAGGAAACGACATCTTCAGTTCTTTGGCATCGACGTCTTGGACATCCCTCTGCTGGTGTTTTATCTACTTTACCTAGTTTTAAGAATTCCAAGGATATTTCTAAACATATCTCTAGTTGTGACATTTGTTTTAAAGCTAAACAGACTCGTGATATTTTTCATGAAAGTCCTAATAAAGCAATTCAACCTTTTGCACTTATTCACTGTGACGTTTGGGGACCATATCGCACTCCTTCTTCATGTGGTGCTGTCTATTTTTTGACAATAGTAGATGACTACTCTCGGGCTGTTTGGATTTACCTAATGCTGGAAAAGTATGAAGTAGCCAATCTCATTCGAAATTTTTGTGCCATGTCGATCAAGCAGTTCAACAAATCTGTTCGAGCTATCCGTACGGATAATGGGAGCGAATTCATGGTCCTAAGCAAATTTTTTCGGAAACAAGGAATGCTGCATCAGACTTCGTGCGTCGATACTCCTCAACAAAACGGTCGGGTTGAACGTAAACATCGCCACCTCCTCAATGTTGCGCGGGCTTGCTTGTTTCAGGCCAATTTACCGGTCTATTTTTGGGGAGAAAGTGTTCTAACCGCTGCCTATCTCATTAACCGAACCCCGACTCCGGTTCTTGATGGACGAACTCCGTATGAGATGTTGCACGGCACGGCTCCTTCATATGCTTCACTTCGCATATTTGGTTGCCTTGCTTACGCACATAACCGAGCTCGTGATAAGGATAAGTTTGGAGACCGAAGCAAGAAGTGTATTTTCGTTGGATATCCCTATGGGAAAAAGGCATGGCGCTTGTACGATATTGAACAACGAAAGTTTTTCTCTAGTCGTGACGTAATATTTCTTGAAGATCAGTTTCCAGGAATGCCGGATATCTCCAACCCGGTTGTACCTTTGCGTGAATCTCCATTTTATTTTGATGATGATCCACCGGTTTCTATCATTCCCGCTACTTCACCCCCACCTGCTCCTTCATCGTTACCAGCTCAAACACCTGCTACATTACCACCATTACCACCATTACCTTCACCTCCTCCTCCATTACCTTCACCCGAGCCTCCTTCCTCTCCGCCAGCTCCATCGCCTGGTTTACCGGAACTATTGGGTCGTGGTCAGCGCCCCAAGCATAAGTCTGTTCTGCTTAAAGACTTTGTCCTCTCTGGTTCAACTTCTGTAATACACCCGTCTTTCTCTTCTCTCTCTTCCTCTCATGTTTCCTCGCCAACGGTTCCAGGTAACTCACTATATCCTATCTCTGAATACTTATCTGATGCGTGTTATTCTCCTCCCCATCGAGCATTTTTGGCGAACCTTGTCACTAACGTTGAGCCGACTTCATACAACGAAGCCGCCAACAACAAAACTTGGCAAGTATCTATGCAGGACGAGATTCAGGCTCTTGAAGACAACCACACTTGGCTCATCACCAAGTTACCTCCTGGAAAACGCGCGATTGGTAGCAAATGGGTTTATAAACTCAAATATCATTCTAACGGAAAGCTTGCTCGTCATAAGTCCCGACTCGTTGCGTTAGGAAATCGACAGAAAGAGGGCTTAGATTATACCGATACTTTTGCACCAGTCGCTAAACCGACTACGGTCCGGTTAATGCTTCAAGTCGCAGCTGTGAAACGATGGGAGGTTCATCAGATGGATGTGCACAACGCATTCCTTCATGGTGATCTTAATGAGGAAGTCTATATGATGTTACCACCTGGTTTCAAGTCTTCTGATCCGTACGCGGTTTGTTTACTCAAGAAATCGATTTATGGTCTTAAGCAATCTCCTCGTTGCTGGTTTGCCAAACTACGCACCGCTCTGCTTACTTACGGCTTCATTCAGAGCAAAGCCGATTATTCGCTATTCTCCTACACTCGAGGATCGGTTACCTTGCATATCCTTATCTATGTTGATGACTTTATTGTCGCAGGTAACGATATCTCAACTATTCATCGATTCAAGAACTACTTGAACCAATGTTTCCACATGAAGGATCTTGGCAAACTCAAGTATTTTCTTGGAATCGAAGTTGCTCGAAGCTCGGAGGGTATTTTTTTGTCTCAGCGCAAATACACACTCGACATTATCGCCGAATCCGGTTTGTTGGGCTGTAAACCCGCGTCTGTTCCAGTCGAGTTGAACCACAAGCTTTCCTTAGCCAATGGGGAGCCGATATCCAATCCAGCTTCTTATCGCCAGTTACTTGGTCGGCTGATCTATCTAAGTTTCACGCGTCCGGAAATATGCTATGTTGTCCAAGTTCTTTCACAGTTCATGAATTGTCCTCTTCAAGAACACTGGCACGCCGCTTTACGCATCGTATGTTACCTAAAGGGATGCCCTGGACAAGGCATTTTACTCCGGGCCGACTCCTCTCTCCGCGTTCACGCTTTCTGCGACTCGGACTGGGCATCCTGTCCCTTGTCTCGCCGCTCCCTGAGCGCATATATAGTTCTTCTTGGCTCCTCTCCGGTCTCCTGGAAAACAAAGAAACAGAAGACTGTCTCGATGTCATCTGCTGAAGCAGAATACCGTTCGATGTCGTTTGCTCTTAGAGAAATGAAATGGCTCAAGCAGTTACTCGGTTCTTTCGGCATCACTCACTCTACTCCTATGCGCCTCTACTGTGATAGCAAATCAGCGATACATATCGCTGCTAATCCTGTTTTTCACGAACGCACTAAACACGTTGAGCTGGACTGTCACTTGGTTCGTGACGCTGTGGAAGAAGGTTTGATCAAGACAATTCACATTTCAACTAAAGAGCAACCGGCTGATCTTCTCACCAAAGCTCTACCTTCTCCTACTTTCAAATATCTCTTGTCCAAGTTGGGGATTCAGGACATATCACCGCCAACTTGAGGGAGGGTATTAGGATATCTACTATTAGATATACATGACATTATATTCATGATATATTCTATCTCTTGTAAATATCTTTACGTAGATTTGGCTCAATCTATAAAGCCCGTCTATCAATACTTGTATAAATACACATGCTGATCATCAATAAGAATCAACACTTTATGCAAGCTCTTAGTGCCATATACTTCTGTTTTGTTTTTAACCGAATTAGTAGAACATTTTTACAAGTGGTACAAAGACGTAAGCACCAAACCCCATAATTACAAGAGAAGCTACTCCAACATTGACAAAAAATATGTCATATTTCTGACTCCCTTCTTCCTCCAGTCCTCTTGCTTCTGTTGCAGGAGGATCCATGTTTGGTCTTCTTCTGTCCTTCGACTAGTAGTGGACGGTTTTCTGATTCTAAACTCTTTCCAACAATCTTCTCTCTATCTTCACCTCCTTTGGTTGATTCTTCCTTCACAGGTTCACCTGAATATACCCTTCTTGGTTCCACGACTTCAGGATTACCTTTCAGATGTCTTGTTTCTTCGACTAAACCAGCTTCTTCTACCTTGTTTTCTTTCACTCTCTCTTGAATCTCTCCTTCACTTACCTTGTCTCCAACCATCTTCTCATCATGCTTGTTTATCACGTTTCCATTAACGTCCCTTGCTATTCTTTCAACTCTCTTTCGTTTTTAGCTCAGGTTTTGCCTGGTTCGCCGAAGAAATCTCCTTGTCTGTTCTTCTTGCGTCATCATTAACAGGTCGGTGTACTACTAGACTCCTCCTCCTTTACCTTGTGTACAGTCTTTTTTGACCCATTTGAGCAGCCTCCTTTTTATCAACCACTTTCTCTTGTTTCATATGTTCCTTACGACCCAAGCTAGGGCTGGCTTCTCTGTCTGTCACTTTCTGTTCAGTCTTCACTCGGTTGACCGTTGGCACCTGTCTCTTACCCTCAGCCACTGATTTATACGTTTTTGGTTCTTCTTTTTTCGGTGGAGCAGCTTTCTTTTGACTTGTTCCCACTTGTTTATCCTCGTCCGAAGGTTTATCTCGTCTAAAGCTACTCCCGTTGAGCCCACTCCGTCTACCATCCTCCTGATTAGGCCTCTGTACAGTCTTCCTCTGATCGTGGTCTGCCTTTTCATGTTTCTCACTTTCCACGACCGCCGGAAACTCAATTCTCAAGAGTCCATGTGAGAAGGAGGTGTACGATTTCTTCATATCACATGTCACAAGAAAAGATAACGGACCTGGAAGATTGACACTGAGGAACATGGAAGATCCGGAGTTGCTCCATTGAGCTCTTGGCTTGAAATTGCCCACCGGGGGGAGCCAACTGTGGTGGGTGACGGCCACCGCCCGGCCTTGGCCTCCTAACTATTGCCATGTTTGTATATAAATAAGACAAAAGAAATGGAAACAAAGGTCTCAGTGAGTATCATTTATAAATGGTTTCTTCCACTACAAGGAAAGCATAGAAGCGTTAGGTTATCTATTCAAGTGTGAAGAAGACGCGCCTCAACATGAAGTGACGTCGTTTAGACTTTTCTTTTCTTTTTTCTTTTTAATATAGTCGCCTACGTGGCATTGAACACATGATGAAACTAGATTCCCTCGACCTAGCCACCGTTCACGCATACTCCATCACTCACCGGATAACTTCCGTCGTCTTCCGCCGCAATTTCTGTCTCCATGGCCGGCGTAAATCTACAGCTCCGGCACGCGTACTCTATAGCTCAATTCGTTCCAACCGTTTCTTCTCCTCATCCTCCTCCACAGCGTGCTCGGCTAGGAATTTCACCATCTCGTGTTCTCTTCTGTAATCTCCGAGCTAATTCTGCGGCCGCTCCAACCCTGCGAACTACTCGCCGTTCAGAAAATATTGCCGCATCTTCCATATCCTCGGCCAGTTCAGATTCGTTGGTGGGCGATCGGGATGAAGTGGGCAGGATCCCTTTGCTTGAGGTTAAGGATTTGAGAGCTGTGATTGTTGAATCGAGGCAGGAGATTCTAAAAGGAGTCAATTTAGTTGTATACGAAGGAGAGGTACGCATCAATAACTGAACTTTTTGTACAGTTGATTTTGAATTGGAATTTTATCATCATCTGAGAAAGTTTTGAGTTTGAAATCTGATCAGAACTAATGAGTAAACAAGACATTGACCTTGTTGAATTTTCAATGTTTTTTGGCTGGTTCATATAAGAAACATCAATAACTCCTGGACGCGCTTGAACAGTTCAATTTGTGTGGATCATTTCCATTTCTGCTGATTGTTCCTCATAGATTGTTGTTTCGTGGTTGCTAACAAAATCATAGGTTCACGCAGTGATGGGGAAGAATGGTTCAGGGAAGAGCACATTTTCTAAGGTGAGCATTTCAACTGCATCTTAACATGATCTTATATGTTATCTTTTAAGTCTTTGAAACCAATGGTAGGTAGGAAGAGAAGATATCTTATCTCAAAATTCTTCTATGCTGTATAGCATTGTTCTCTTTCTTTCTGAGCGAGCCTTGTTCTTTGTAGGTTCTTGTTGGTCATCCCGATTATGAAGTGACGGGAGGAAGTATTGTATTTAAAGGGCAGAATCTGCTTGATATGGAACCAGAGGAAAGATCTCTTGCCGGTCTTTTCATGAGTTTCCAGTCTCCAGTTGAAATCCCTGGTGTTAGCAATATGGATTTCTTGAATATGGCTTTCAATGCTCGAAAAAGAAAGCTCGGTCAGCCAGAGCTCGATCCGATCCAGGTGCGATGAGGATTTGGAATTACTTTGCATTCTTTCTTACCTGTTGTTGTTTGCATCTGTGCTAATTGGTCGTCTCCTTTTGCACAACTGTCTAATTGTGAATATCTTCTGTCTTATCTCTTACGGATATAACATGGCTCATGCAGTTCTACAGCCACTTAGTATCAAAACTTGAAGTTGTGAATATGAAGACTGATTTTCTAAACCGAAATGTCAATGAAGGATTTAGTGGTGGTGAAAGGAAACGCAACGAGATACTACAATTAGCGGTATTGCTCCAATATCCCCTGTTTCTCATTTGCCACAAGCACCATATGTGATAAGAAACAAATGTAGTAACAGAAGTATAGGTTGTTTCTATTATCAGTATTTGACTGCAGTGTTGGCTGAAAAGACACAGGCTATCTATCTGAAGGAGACATCTCAGTTTTAAGTTTTTAAAATGCTTCGACATGAGATGTTAACCACTTAATCTTAAAGCTCTAAACATGGCCTTTGAGTCTTGTCATCTTGAGTTCTGCCTCCCAATGAGTGGATAGATAAATTAACATGAGAACAGTAATAGTCAGAACACTAATACTACTTGTTTGGGCAACGGTGTCTTTTCTGTCCTTACAGGTCCTTGGAGCCGAGTTGGCTATACTGGACGAGATTGATTCAGGGTTGGATGTTGATGCCCTTCAAGATGTGGCAAAGGCGGTGAACGGGCTTTTGACACCAAAAAACTCTGTTCTAATGATAACTCACTATCAACGCCTACTTGACTACATCAAACCAACTCTCATACACATCATGGTAAGTATTCTTGTCAAACCAGCCTTCTTTACTAGGTCCACATGGTTTCTTTGGCCAAAACACAAGATAGACTTGGATTTTGTTTGTATCAATGTTTCATGAATGTTGCTCGGTTTCAGGAGAACGGAAGAATCATTAAAACCGGAGACAACTCCTTGGCCAAATTACTGGAAAAGGAAGGCTACAAAGCGATATCCGGTTAGTTATGGCAGATCATAAAACCCGCTCTTCCTTCTTCGAGAGACCAGAGTGTACTGTTGTTTATGGGTCAAAGACATTGGAACCTGAAGATGATGTCTGCAAAATCGAACGAGGCACTACAATCTTTGACCGGTAGGCTTTTTTGGATTCACTGGTTTACATGACAAACTACTGTACTTGTTCTTTTTTGTTTCTGTCTCGTTTATGAACAGTTCTTACATACTGTTTTGTAACTAACAATAAAATTCAGTTAAATAACTCATTATTATGGTCTGGTCTACATTACTTAAAAGACATTTGACAAAATAAAATGTTTGATTATTCAATCGCCTGCTGATGCTGGGAGCGAGTGGGTACTACAAAAAATTAATAATTTCAGACAAAGAGATCGCAAAATTCGCTGGTGAATTAAAACCCAAACGCGTTTTTCAAATCCTTCGATCATCCATCTTCTTACAAATCCCAAAATTCCTTTTCTTTTCCATTACAGATCTCTTTGTTTTCTGGATTCGGTTCATTTCATCGTTCTCTGTTCTGGGTTCGTTTAAATTATCGATTTTCGCATCACCCTTCTGTAAAGTCTGGAAATTTGTTCGTGACTGTATGTGCATTTAGTGCATCGAACCAAGTTGAGTTTTTGCTTGTTCATCTGTATTCAACAGCCCTGATCGAGTGTGATCAAATCATACGAAGATCTGACTTTCACTAATAGTGTCTCCGATCGTTAGTCATTAGGAATGATATCAGATAAGATCAGATCAATTTATGTTCTTTTGATCAGATCCTGTTGAATGCGATTCTGGAGAAAGTTGATTCAGGATTATTAGTAGAGAGATATTTTTGATGGGTAATGCTTGTGTAGGACCAAACCTATCTGGAAATGGTTTCTTACAAACTGTTTCCGCTGCAATGTGGAAGCCAAGGATCGGAGCTGAGCAAGCTTCTTCCCATGGCAGTAGAGAAGTTACCAAAGAAGCACCTTCAGAACCATTACCTGATCAAGTCCAGAACAAACCCCCTGAGCAAGTCACAATGCCAAATCCAAGAACCATTCCAGAAGCTGAAACCAAATCTAAGCCCATTGCAGAGATCCAACCTGAGGAAACCAAGCAGGAAGTTGTTCTACAGGTGGAGACAACAAAACCAGAAACAAAACCTGAATCCAAGCCGGAGACGAAAACTGAACCTAAGAAGCCTAAACATATGAAGAGAGTGTCCAGTGCAGGCCTTAGGACCGAGTCAGTATTACAGAGGAAGACTGAAAACTTCAAAGAGTTCTATTCACTAGGAAGAAAACTCGGACAAGGGCAATTTGGGACAACGTTTTTATGCATTGAGAAAGGTACAGGGAACCAGTATGCATGCAAGTCGATTTCAAAGAGGAAGCTTTTGACAGATGAGGACGTAGAAGATGTGAGAAGAGAGATTCAGATAATGCATCACTTGGCTGGTCATCCAAATGTTATATCCATTAAAGGAGCTTATGAAGATGTTGTGGCGGTTCACCTTGTGATGGAGTTGTGTTCAGGTGGAGAGCTTTTTGATAGGATTATTCAACGTGGACATTATACTGAGAGGAAAGCTGCTGAGCTCGCGAGAACCATCGTTGGGGTGCTAGAGACTTGTCACTCTCTTGGTGTTATGCATCGAGATCTTAAGCCTGAGAACTTTCTTTTTGTTAGCAAGGAGGAAGATTCGTTGTTGAAAACGATCGACTTTGGACTCTCAATGTTTTTTAAACCAGGTTTTCCTCTTAAAACTAGGCTTGGACGTTCGCTTTTTCAGTTCGGTTCGGTTCTAGAAGTTTAGAATCTATTCAGATATTTAGAAAATTCGGTTCGGTTTTGGTTTGATTTTTTCGGTTTTCGGTTCGGTTCGGATAGTAAATTTTGGAACCGGCTAATACCTGGAAAAATCGGGCCTGGTTCGGTTACAGTTCGGTTCGGTTCTTTCGGATAATTTTAGGTAATTTGAGTATAAATTCTGGTAATTTGGTAAAAATTCAGCTAATTCGGATAAAAAAAATTGGATAATTGGGGTAGTTAGGATAAAATTGGGTACTTTCGAGTATTTCGGTTTAAAAATATTCGGCTTATTTCGGATCATTCGATTTTTCTTGGTAATATTCGGTTAATTTTGGTTATTTGATTACTTTAAGTTTAAATATAACCAATATTTTTTGGTATTAAATTTATATTTCGGTTAGTTCGGGTCTCCATTTGGTTCTCTATTCAATTCGGTTATTTCAGTTATGAAAATTTAGAACTTACGAAATTAGATTGATTTCGGTTTTATTTTGGTTCTTGGTTTTTATGTCCATGCCTACTTAAAATGCTCAACACAAAACTATGTTTGAGTTTGGAACTTAGTTTCCTTCCAATTTTGCAGATGAGGTTTTTACAGATGTTGTTGGTAGTCCATATTATGTAGCTCCAGAAGTTCTTAGAAAGCGTTATGGTCCTGAGTCAGATGTGTGGAGTGCTGGTGTGATTGTTTATATTTTGTTAAGTGGTGTTCCTCCATTCTGGGCTGGTAAGAGATGCTGCATCTTTTTGGATTCAAGCTTCTGTTTTGTTCATATTGGACTCTGAAACAAGTGCTGTTACAGAAACCGAACAAGGTATATTCGAACAGGTCCTTCATGGTGATCTTGACTTTTCATCTGATCCATGGCCAAGCATCTCTGAAGGTGCAAAAGACTTGGTGAAGAAAATGCTTGTACGAGATCCCAAGCGAAGACTAACTGCTCATCAAGTATTATGTAAGTCATTCAACTCTAAGCACTAGTCTTGATTATGAGCATAGCACTTTCTGGTATATGCTTTTGATGAACGGGTAGGGCGTAAACGGGTCTAAACGGGCAGGGCTTAAACGGCCCGGGCCACCCATTTTAACATCACTATATGGACTTCATTGTTCTGCTTACTCTGGTGAACAGGTCATCCATGGGTTCAAGTTGATGGTGTGGCTCCAGATAAACCTCTGGACTCTGCTGTTTTGAGCCGTATGAAGCAATTCTCTGCAATGAACAAGTTCAAGAAAATGGCTCTTCGAGTAAGTGTTCTTCATAATGCCAAACAAGATCCATAGAATAAGTTTTCCTCCTCAACTTGTTGTAGGTCATAGCCGAAAGCTTATCAGAAGAAGAGATAGCTGGTCTGAAAGAAATGTTTAAGATGATTGATGCAGACAATAGTGGTCAGATAACTTTCGAAGAACTGAAAGCAGGACTAAAACGAGTTGGTGCCAATCTCAAAGAGTCAGAAATTCTTGACCTTATGCAAGCTGTAAGTCTTTAATCCAAGAACACTAATAGATTCGTCTCAACTCTCAACACTCAACCGGGTCTGGTCTTGTATGTTCTGTCTCGTTTACTTCAGGCTGATGTGGACAATAGTGGAACTATAGACTACAAAGAGTTCATAGCAGCAACATTACATCTAAACAAAATAGAGAGAGAGGACCATTTGTTCGCAGCCTTCTCGTTCTTTGACAAGGATGAGAGCGGATTCATCACCCCGGACGAGCTTCAGCATGCTTGTGAGGAGTTTGGTGTTGAAGATGCTCGTATAGAAGAAATGATGAGGGATGTTGATCAAGACAAGGTAGTGATGACGTTGAAATCTCTGTTTGTTGATTGATTGATTGGGCTGTCACACTTTTAAAATGTTGAATCATTGGTTACAGGATGGACGAATAGACTACAATGAGTTTGTGGCTATGATGCAGAAAGGAAGCATCATGGGAGGAGGGCCTATGAAGATGGGTTTAGAGAAGAGCATTAGCATATCTCTGAAACATTAGTTTTCAGACAAAAACTTATGAATGATGTTGATGATTGTGTTTTTCTTCTCAATATTGTGATGAGGTTTTGTTATTATTAGACTGGTTTAGGCAAATCTTTTTGTACTGTATACTTCTAGGCATATAATTGATGTGCATTGTGTACATATTGTTACACTCAGTCTAGCCAACCAGCCACTAAGATGAGGCTGTGATCAAAGCCAGTAAATGCTTGAAGAACACAACCCTCAACATCCTCCAGCACCATTGGGTCAGGCTCATCCCCATCCAAACCCTCCACTTCTCTTGGCAGCTCTTCTGGTTTTCCTATACCAAGCTGCTGACTTTGGTTCCAACCCCATGATGAGACAATCCTCCTTGTGTTGGAATCTGACTGGATGTCGCAGATAGCTAGAGAATGACCAAGACCAGCTGCTAATGGGAGATCGGTTATATCAACAGGTGACATTCCTAGGTCTTGCTTAAACCTCCGACCCAACTGACCATACACATTGCTCCCAGAGCTCAACATCTGCTACCTTTCACATCACGAAATTCTTCCACCAGATGAGGCTACCAAGCTATCGGCATGTTGTTCTCTTTTTTCATAGCTTCCGCAACTTTCTTTTCAGCTGCCTCCTCAACATTCTCGTGATCATCATATACCTATTTGTTAGTGAATCTAGCAGAGATGGCTCAAGTGGAAGTCCTACACTTCCTACTCTTCCATCAGCTACATAACTCCACTCAAAAACTTTACCATCCACAGTAAGAGCAAGTGCGTGCCCGGTCTAATGATACCTGTCAAGGTCGAATCGAATGAAAGAGAGTTTTTAAAGCCAAGAGTTATTGATTTCTATTCAAGTCTCTGTTCACCAGAACTTAACGATGTGTTATTGAGCTAAAGATTCAACTCTTGAAGGAACTAGAACTTCAATGTTACCTTTTCCAAGACCAAGCTGTCCTCTTTTCGATCTTCCCCAAACCCACAAAGATCCATCATCTCCAATCGCCGTTGAAATCACACCAAACGCAAACGCTGCCCGGACACTCACATTCTCTAGACCTTCTTAAGATCATGGACAAATAACAATGATCCATCAAATGATTAATTCATATACAAAATAGATCTTACCTTAGAGATGTACAAAGTTTTATACAGATGGTCAGAACCATACAATTTACTGTAATGACCCGACCTACACTACTAAATATACAATATACACAACAACAAACAAGATCAGAACTATTGGTTTCACAAATTGTACGGTTGCTTGTTGTTGTGTATTGTATACTTAGTAGTATAGGTCGGTCGATACGGTAAACTGTACGATTGTGACTGCTCGTGAACCATCGTTTCGAAACTTTTCCGAATCGAACAACCTTTGCGATCGACCATAATCGCCCCACCAGAATTGAAGCCAAGGAGAAAGAAACAATAATTTTACTTTATAAAAAAATAAACAATAATCCATTCCGTGGTTGTGGGCCCATTATGTGTACTAAAACCCAGCCCACCGACTCACTTGGATGAAATTAGTGTGACGGTGGTATTTCTAACAGCTAAATCATAACCGTTGGAAAGATTCCATCTTACGGCTGTAAATAATCTGTCTTGGTATTTTACGTGACGGGACGCTATCGCTTGTTTTTGTTTATTGGGAAGACGAATATACCCTCCTCTAAGGTGCGTCGCTTTACGCTCCTCTCCTTTTTTTTGGGTTAGTGGTTCCCTTGGTTTGGGTCTGCTCCTTTCGGTACCACAAATTAGAACAAACCCTAATTCCCAAATTTTCGATTCCTTTAGTTTTCGATTTTCCGTACGCGGAAAGGTTCGTTGAAACCCTAGATTCGGTTATTTTTCCGTTAGGCTGATGGCGAGTGCAGCACGGGGAGAGAGCAGCAATCCATACGGCGGTGGATTGGGAACCGGCGGTAAGTTCCGGAAGCCGACGGCTCGAAGGTCTCAGAAAACTCCGTATGATAGACCAACGACTTCTGTGAGGAACCCTGGACTTGGAGCTGGAGAAAACAAAGGCGGCGGCTGGTTGTCGAAATTGGTGGATCCGGCGCAGAGGCTTATTACTTATAGTGCTCATAGGCTCTTCGCGTCTGTTTTCCGGAAACGTCTCGTCTCAGGTGAAACACCCTTACAGTCGCCGGAGCAGCAGCAGAAGCAACTTCCAGAAAGAGGTAAAGGGCTTGTTACTTTTTCGATTCAAAAGTCATCTCCTTTGTCCCATTCGCAGTTTCTTACAGTCTTAGAGAAGTGTGGTATTAGGAATTTCAGTTTTTAGGTTATACATGGACGTTATTGTAATGTTCTTCAAGTACGTAGCCAGTTTGTGTATAATTGAATTAGCCTGCTAGGTGTTCCATCAGTATCATAATTTCTTCTATTACTTTCCCTCTGAATGGTTGTGATTCCTGATCGATGTGTTCTTTATGAGATTGTTTTTGTAGTAATACCTGGCTGTTGCTATCAATCGTGTATGTTATTAATATGTGTTGTTTATATTTTCATGGACCAGATCTGATTCAGGAGACAAAGGTAGCACACAGGGAGAAAACATCTACTGTAAGTATATGAGCTACATCGTTTGATGAAATTTTCTCTTCTTCCTACGGATTTACTTGTTCTTTCATCCTCTTTAATGTAACTCATGATTTATCTGTTGATGTGGTCTATGTGAAGTTGCCCATGAAGAATGATGTGTTTCCGATACAAGAAGCCAATGCATCGGGCAATCCAAGCAAGGATGGATTTACAGATCTTGAGAAAATTTTGAAGGAGAAAAGTTTTACACGGTACACCATCTTACAAACTTCACCTTGTACATATAACCCAGTAGAGTAACAACTATTTCCCCTAAGGTTATAGAAGTTTCTTTATCTTTCCATGCATTTAACATTCATAATATAGAAGACTGGAATATCTAGTCTATTATATTTTTCCCTCTTCTTCTTTATAGTGCGTTTCATTACAATATGTATAAACATCTTTGATTTCCTGAATAATTGAAACTTCTTGTTTTGAAATTCCGTTGATGTGTGATGGTTTTACAGATCTGAAGTTGAACGATTAACTACCCTGCTACGTTCGAAAGCTGCTGATTCATCCACTGTAAACGGAGATCAGAGAAATGAAGCAAGTATTGCAAGAACTCCACCATCCCATGAGAGGGATAGGGCGCATCCAGATAATGGAATTATGAACGCCCTTGTTTCAGCACCTCTTGGAAGTTCGAGGGTAAGAAAGTTGTTAAACATGTGAGATATACTAGTCTGTTTTATGCCGATCTTCATGCAAGATGGCCTTCTTAATCTTGATTGTTGATTTCATCCTTACCAGGCTCTCGATGAGTGCAATGCTTCACCAGCACAGCTTGCAAAGGCCTACATGGGTAGCAGACCTTCAGAAGTTACTCCTTCTATGTTGGGGTTACGTGGTCAAGCGGGTAGGGAAGATTCTGTATACCTGAACAGAACCCCTTTTCCGTCAAAATCACCTACAATGTCACTGGTGCCAAAGTTTTCTGGACAAAGACCTCTGGAAAATGGTTTTGTCACCCCTAGATCTCGGGGAAGATCTGCTGTTTATAGCATGGCCAGAACACCATACTCTAGGCCTCAGTCCACTGTGAAGGTTTCAATATTGAGCCTTTACCTTTTTATTGTAGAGTTTGCAACTGGTTCCCAATTTTTATAGTTTGTTTTTCTTTTTTTTCTTCAGAATGGGTCTCTTTTCCAGGCATCTCCAAGCACATGGGAAGAAAGCTATTCTTCTGGTTCTAGGAAAGGGTTTCAATCGGTGAGCTTTTTTTACTATTCACCAATCGGATTCCAGATTGGTCTCTGAATCAAAGTTTTGACATGACTTTTACATCATTTTGTAGGGTCTCAAACGGAGGAGCTCAGTCTTGGATAATGATATTGGATCTGTGGGCCCTGTAAGGAGGATTCGCCAGAAATCCAACTTTTCATCTAGAAGCTTGGCTCTGCCTGCCTCTGAAAGCCCACTTTCTGTTCGTGCCAGTGGTGGACAAAACATTACACATACATCTAAAGATGCAGGGGATACTCCTGGTTCAAATTTTAACCTTGTCTCTTCCAAGTCCAAGGAGCTGGCTTCAAAAATATTGCAGCAAGTTGATAGAATGGTTATTACAAAGGAGAAATCACCAAGTAAGTTATCACCATCTATGCTACGAGGCCCGGCTCTCAAGAGCCTCCAGAATGTGGAGACGGAAAAGTTCCTGGATAATCTTCCTGAGAAGAAGGCAAATTTGCCCGGTTCTAGTCATCAAAAGCAGGAAAAATCCAGAGAGACTGGCTCCAGAGAGTTTTTGGCTCTGAGTGAGAAGACTGGTGGTGCTGCTGATGACACAAGCAAAGCAGGTTCTAGTAGAGATCAGGAGACTCGTGTTAAAGGTGCTTATTTACCTCTCACGAGTTCTTTGGTAGAGCATCCTCCAAAAAAACGAGCATTTCGGATGGTAGCGGATGAGGTAAATTGTTTATTTCGTATATTAGTATTTCTAGAATATGCAAATAAAAGTGTCAAAGGCTATTTATATTTTCTAACGCCTAGAAATGTCAATCCTAACGCCTCTAGCTGCAATTATGATTTTACCCATTTATATTTTCCAATTATTCTTATTTCCTTTTCCTGGAAAAATTTCTGTTGTTTTTCGTAGTTGATTATCATGTGTGTGTATGACCTTTTGAGTTTTGACCATATTTTTACTGCGCACTTTTGACCATCTAAATATGCAACCGTGAACTATAAACAATGCAGGATTTCTTGGAGTTGGATGATGATCATGGTGAGCCATCTACTCCATTTGAAGTGGCAGAAAAACAGAATGCCTTGAAAGTGGAGAAAGGTGTTGGTATCAGCATGCCTAAAGGGGAGAAACCACTCACTAATGGTGACGCCTCTCATAGTACTTCTAATGGATCTCTGGAAACTGGAAGGAGCCAATTTTCTGCTTTACCCATTGAAGATGTGCAGCAAAGTAATATGCCCTCTGAGCCAACTTCAAAGATCATCCAAGGGACTGAGAAATCGAGTATTTCTCCTGCCAAGCTAACCTCGGAAGGGGATAATATCTCTCGGGGAGATCATATAAAAGCTGCTTTTGTGTTTCCCAGCACCTTCTCGTCACCGGCGGCCACTGACTCAATAAATCAAAACACTGGTGCATCTGCAGATATCAAGTTAGGAAACTCGAGCAGGTTGGTGGCATAAATGATTTTCCCTCTCAGCTTATAGATATAATTTTCATTACACGAGTTAATCCACCAGTGAGCCTCATCCACACTGGTAGTGAGTTTTAATTTGGTTTACTGGCTTCTGACTCTGTTTCTTGATGTTGCAGCTCTGCTTTTGGTGTATCGGCTTTTGGAAAGGCAACTGAATCAAAGAAAGCTGTTGGCAACAGTGCTTCTGGAACTGACTCAACTACCTCAGCCGAATCAACCCTCAATGGTAGTATATTCTCAGGTGGAGCCAGTCAACCTCAGATTAACGGCTCTCTTGGTTCAAACCCTTCATTCCCATCTAGTATTTCGAATATCCCTTCCAATAATTCTGTGAGGGAGGTATCAGGCACTGTGCAATCTTTTGTTGCTCCTCCGGCTGCCTCGAGTGTATTTGGAAAGCTGCTTGCTAATACCAGTAACGACAGCAATTCCGGTAGCAACTCACAATTAACTCCAGCACCTCCTCTCTCTTCTACATCAACTTTCAAATTTGCGGAACCTGCAGCAGCTCCATTTTCTTCTTCAACAGTATCTGCATCTAGCGGTCAGATCTCAAAGGAGACCGAAGTTAAAAACCCAACATTTGGAAACAGTTTCAAGTTTGGTGGTATGGCGTCAGCAGATACGAGCACGGAAAATGCTTTTGCTGCTAAATCCTCAGAAATTAAAAGCACGCCAGGTTTTGTGTTTGGGAGCTCATCCTCTGCAGTTGGTGGCAACACATTAAACCCTTCTTCTGCTGCATCTTCTGCACCTGGGAGCTCTACAAGTTTAGTATTTGGTGTGACATCTTCCTCGACCGCAACCCCTGGGACGGAAACCAGCAAATTTTCTGGGAGTTTTGCAGCTACTTCTGGATCCTCTCCTGCATTTACAAGCTCTGGTAGTAGCGTGTTCCCTGCAAGTACTGCAAGCAGTGTTTTTGGATTCAATGCTGTTTCATCAGCTTCTGCTGCTAGCTCCCAATCTCAGGCCTCAAATCTTTTCGGTGTAGCAAATGCTCAGACGGGTAATGCAGGGAGCGGAAGCACAACTTCAACCCAAAGCGCTTCCTTTATGTTTTCGTCATCTGCCGCTCAGACGGGTATGACAGGGAGCGGAAGCACAACTTCAACCCAAAGCGCGCCCTTTGTATTTGGGTCATCTGCATCAGCTCCTTCATTTGGTTTGTCTGGGAACAACACTTCATCAAACAGTTCTCCATTTGGATTATCAAAGTCGGAACCTGCCGTATTTGCTTCTGGTTCAACCCCACAACTGAGTTCGACAAACTTCTCTGCAAGCTCTAGTGGTACAACGAGCGCTTCCGTATTTGGGACAAACTGGCAAGCTAACAACTCTGCTCCAGCCTTTGGTTCCTCAGCTCCAACATTTGTATTTGGAGGATCTTCTGCTGCTACTGTTTCAAGCGCTTCTTCTCCCATCTTTTTCAGCTCAACCACTCCTGCCATTCCTCAGCAGTCAGTATTTGGTACCTCGGCCCCCTCGGCGACTCCTCCGTCACAGTCTCCGTTTGCGTTTGGTGCAACTGCTCCACCACCAAATACAAATGGTTTCAACAACAACCAACAAATGAGCATGGAGGACAGTATGGCAGAAGACACAGACCAAGCTAATAAAGCATCCATGGTACAACAACCAATGTTTGGAGGCCAACCAAGCTTTCCCTTTGGCGGAGCACCAGCAACGCCGCCTCCATCAATGGCTAATCCGTTCCAGTTTGGAGGTCAACAGATTGCAAGCACACCGCAGAACGCATCACCTTTCCAGGCATCTCCCAGTCTAGAGTTCCAAGGAGGAGGTGGAAGCTTCTCACTGGGCAGCACTGGTGGCGGCGACAAGTCAGGCCGCAGAATCTTCAAACCGAAGAAAACCAACAGAAGGAAATAAGCAAATGTGGATGGATCATCATCAATTATACAAAACACATTGCTCATGAAGAGTCTCATTTTATCAAGCCTTTTGGTCTTTTTTTAGTACTCCGGCAACTTGGATTCAAAGAAATATCGTCTTTTGATGGAAGAGGTAAAATCAAAATGTATCTGTCATTTTCGTGTCAAGCAGTCAGGATTTGAGGGGTTATATTGTTCCAGTTTATAAAGTTGTAGGAAAGTTTTGTAATTTTTCACAAATACTGGAGTCTGTACGAGTAGCTGTCTCTCTCTCTCTTTGTTTTCAATTGTAGTATTGTCCCTTTTTGTAAACACATCTTCTCAAATTTTCTTTTACGTTTTGATTTACGTACCAAATGCCCCGTTCAATTCAATTCGGTTTACGTTAATTGAACCAAACCAAAATCGAGTAAAGCCAATTCGGTTTACGTTTGAACCAAACCAAAATCGAATAAACCCAGTTCGATTGTTGATTGGAAGTTTCGTGCTTACTCGTATTCCAAAGAGGATTATAACTAATTTTATTTTTTAAAGGAAGTCTATTAAAACGTAACCTTCTTCTCTTTCCTTGTTAAGTCTCTCTGTCTTTGGTCTCATCTAATTTTCCCAGATTTTTCTTCACCGAGTAGAGAAGAAGATGAGAAGAGTTTTCGGCGCCAAAAAGAACACAGAGCCTCCTCCCTCCATTCAAGATGCCTCTGATCGGGTTTGTTCTCTCTCTTTTCGGTTTCAATTGGAGAAAATTATGGATTTTTGTAGCGATTTTAGGGAGATATTTTGTGTCTGGGTTTAATCGTGTTTTTGATCATCGATCAGATGATTGATTGGTTTTTCGAGATTTCACTTTGGAATGACTGAAAATTGAGATGGATTTTGATAGAGAAAATCGTAGGAAATTGGAAATTTTGGAACTAACCACAAAGACGCAAAAGAAATTCATCATCTTCTTTGCAATTTTGTTTGTCAGATAAATAAAAGAGGAGATTCAGTAGAAGATAAGATAAAGAAGCTTGATGTTGAGCTGTGCCAATACAGAGAACAGATTAAAAAGACAAGACCTGGTCCTACTCAAGAAGCTCTCAAAGCTCGTGCTATGAGGGTTCTCAAGCAGAAGAAAATGTGAGCGAGATTCATTCCTGATTTAATGATCTCAGCAAGTAGATTTGCTATATAAACCACTCAAATCATCAGTCGATTTGCAGCTAACTCTGTTCATTGGCTATGGTTGATAAACAACTCAATTACATTTTTCTTAATAGGTATGAAGGACAACGCGACATGCTCTATAATCAGACATTCAATCTCGATCAAGTCTCATTCGCCGCTGAAGGCCTCAAAGATGCACAACAAACTGTATGTATCTCTTTCTCCTCACCACTCTACAAAAGATCGAGTGTAACAAAATATTGAAGTGTTGAATGTTTTGTGCTGTTTGTTGAAATCTGCAGATGACGGCACTTAAATCTGCGAACAAGGAGTTGAAAGGAATGATGAAAACCGTAAAGATTGATGATATCGATGTAAGTTATTTTTCAACATCTTGGTTTATCTCTGAATTCTAAAGGTTTTCACTTTGTCTAATAGTATCTGTGATGGTACAGAATTTGCAAGATGAGATGATGGATTTGATGGATGTGAGTTCTGAAATTCAAGAAACACTTGGTAGGAGCTACAATGTTCCTGATGGCCTTGACGAAGATGATCTCATGGGAGGTAAAGCTAGCTGATTACCTAATTGGTATAACATATTCGTTTCTTTAATCTTCAACTCCTTTTGGTAAATTTCAGAGCTTGAAGCTCTTGAAGCTGACATGGGAGACGAGACTGAAGCAGATGGAATGCCTTCTTATCTCCAACCCGATAAGCAAACTGATTACGATGAACTAAACTTGCCTCCAGTACCTACTGGACCTACACAGGGTCGCGTTCAGGTTAAGTTCGTAAACCTTTTTGATGTCTCTCTTTACAGTGTATGATTTGCTCTTAATGGATGCCTAATGTGAGGTTTAACGGTATGTTTAACAGGCTGAGGATGAGTTTGGATTACCGGCGGTTCCACGTGCTTCTCTCCGGGGATAAGTTCTGGCGATTCTTTTCTCTGTGGAGTGGAGCTACTAAGCTTTTTTAGCCTTAGTATTTCAAATCATTTTGTGCATAACGTTTTCAACTTTTCGTTTGTGATTGTTTTATAATAGTTGAATCTCAGCTTCTAGATTGATGTTATCTCATCTGCCTCGTTTCTTTTCACATATATCATATTTTTTAAAGAGTAAACACAAATGAGATTTTCTAATTGGAGAATCATCTGGAATCAGATGGTGAGAACTGTGTAATCCGACAAGGCCAAAAATTGGGCAACAAAATCTTAATGGGACTCTCACTGCTTTGAATCTCCCTCTCCACTCTGTTTCTCTGTCTCTCTAGTCTCTACGTTCTTCTGAGAAGCTGAGGTTGTGGTTAAGGTAAACCACATGGTCAAGAGTTTTAGTCCTGAGGTTGTGGCGGATCAAAGCGAGAGAATCGTTAAGTAAGATCCAGTAAGGAAACAGAGGGTACAATGATTGTAATATTCAGAAAGCAAATATATCAAGAACAGCTTATTCTAGCAAACTTTTTAGTGGAGATGAGAAGCAAAAGCTGACAGGACATCCTTGTACACTGGCTTCTTGAATTCCACTGCCTGAAACAATGGAAACAGAAGAAGATAAGTCAATTAGTAGTAGAAGAAACTAAAAGCTGAAACTCAAGAGGATTGGTGGGGGCATAAAAGAAGAAAAACTTTACTCACAAGTTGAATGACTTGATCAGGAGATACCCAGGACCATTCCCCAAACTCTGGTTTCTCAGTTCCATCACCAAGAAGATTGATTTCTTCATCTTCTCCAGTAAATTTCAGAAGAAACCTGAGAGTTCCCAAGGAAACACAACAGTATTTGGATCAAACCTATCAGCAAAAAGCTGAAATGACATGAGTCTTGATTAGATATATATATGTGTCTCAAAGGCTTTTACCATTTCTGTGCTTGACCCTTCCAGTCTGATCCCCATCGGAGCTTAAGCTTCTCTCTAACATCTGGAGGGAAATCATACGTTACCCAGTGAGGTGCCTACAGAGACAAAAACAAGTAGCTATTATCTTCTTCAAACACAACATTCTTACTAGTTACCTAGACAAATGTTTTCAAGGAGAAACACAAAACAAACCTCAGCGATAATCTGAGCGGAGTGAACTCCAGTCTCTTCTTTAAGCTCTCTCATGACTGCAACTCTTGGATCTTCACCCTCGTCTATTCCACCCTATCAATCATCAATACAAAACCGATTCTACTAACGTGATTCCGCTACCAAGCATCTAAGAATCCAATTGGAAATGAGTTTTAGAAAGCAGAAAGTAGATCGAAACTAGAGATCACCTGAGGCATTTGCCAAGCACTGGGAATATCCAACCTCGAGGCAGCGAAAATCTGCACTTAATTGAGAATTGAATTATCAGGAAACCATAGTAAGTAGACAAAACTGCAGAAGAAGAAGCTGTTTCCGAGAGATTCATTTCATCATCACAAACCTTTTTGGAAGAATTCATGAGACAGACGCCGACATTTCTTCTGTAACATTCAGGAGGAGATTCCATCGACGAAGAAGAAGAAGAACGCCGAGCGGCGGAGGACAGAAACTGACGGCTGTGACGGAAGAAGGGCTGGCTGGAGAATTTGAGCAGTTTAAAAGGGTAATTTCGGAAAATAGGAATTACAGACGGACAAGGAAGCGCATGAGAAGTTGGATGATGTAACAAGACAAGTGTGGATCGGTACAATAATGCCATGGTGGTAGATTCTGGCGCAGTGTCAATTGAGAAAGAGAGGGGCACTTCAGTAAAATTTACAGTTTTCTAGAGGTGGGCCCTTCAGTAAAATTTTGGATTCTGTTAAGATTTGGTTCGGTTTGTTTAATTTTGATTAAATTCTAACTTAACCGAATTAGTTTGATTTGGTTTGTGTTTGGTTCGATTTAGTTTGGTTGGCTCTTTTCTGTTTGGTTTAAATTTAATTAAAAATAATTTACAAAATGCAATACAAAAGCAAATGTAATTTAGTTATTAATTTTTTGTGTCAACTTTATTCAATTGTCAAACATTTTGTTATTAATTAAAGAAAAAATGTCATTTGGTCATTTCTCTTTGGTTTGAGTCGTTTTGAATTTGGTTGCTTCGGTGTGATCCGGTTCTGTTTTTTACCCACCCTATGTGTAGTAATGTTAACGTTATAAAGTATATGCAGACAAATATGAGCTAAACGTTGGAAACAAAACATTGTTTTAATTCAATACTTGTCATCTTAAATAGCAACAGATATTGCTGCAAATATACGAAAGAGATCAGATTTAAATAAAAATATCCAAGTGAGTTTGTAAATTCCAGACATATTAATCCACAATCAGGTAAATGATACAATATAGAGATACAGACAACTCAAGTGAGATCCATCAACATGCCATTAGGACACAAATTAAAAGGAAAAACTTCAAAATCGAGTGGCATATGTAATGAAATCAATGAATTTATTTATTCTTGTTTATGTGTGCAACGTATTTTGCAACATCTACTCAGACTATCAATCTAATACATCGGACACAAATCGCAACAAGTAGATCAATTTTAAGCACGAGACTATAGAATTTTTCGAAATGTGTTTACTTAAACGTACATTTAAAGTTAAGCAGAACGTACCTGTACGGCCGTGTATCGTAATAAATAAGGCCCATTTAACCAACAATATTTGTTTAATGGCTTTACCGTTAAGCCCAATTTTATGTTTGACAATATTGGAGTTTTCTTCTTTTACTAACCCCAACAGAGCGTAAAATTATATACATTGTACGTATTTTTCTTTTCTTTTTTATCAAACAACGATACATTGTACGTATATAAGCTTTTTATGTGACTAACAAATTGAATACATTGGGGGACCATGGAGAGTAAATTCTCTAGTGTCAAGTTGATGACTCTTGGAAGAGGCCAAGTTCTACTTCGAGACTGAAGTACATAAAATAAAAACTAAGAACACTAAATTTACAGTATTTTTAATTAGGTTTTCTTTCTTTTATGTCCCAATTGAATTATAAAAAGTGAGTCTTGATAGACCTTTCGTGAATGTTAAAACACATTATATCCATATGATATAACATAGTTGCACGACTTGACTTATAACTCTAGCTTGGACAACTACTTTCGACATAACGAATGGAATAAAACGAACTTTCTTTTTTAAACTCTCATGGTGGCGTATAATTATATCCGATCTTGCAAGTTGATGCTAACACTTGCTGCTGTTTTAAACATTTAAAAAAAGAATCATCCATTTTTATATAAAAATTTGTGGGTCTATAATGCGATCTTAATCTGCTAATTTTGTTTCTATGTAAATTAGAGTTGATCCGCACTTAGCGTGCAGGTATTTTTTTTCTTTTTACGCACATTTTAGAATTGTTTGATTTTTTTATTTATGATAATAGACGATTTTTTGTATTAATATATGGTAGTTAAATAATTATTTTTAGTTTATATTTTAGATGTTAAAAAGAGATATTTTTTAGTTTATGGGTTTGTTTTTTTAATTAGTTTTGAACAATATTTGATTTTATTTTATTCGTTTTTTATTTCTAATTGATTATGTTTACTCCCAATTGTTACTCCCAATTAAAATAAATATTAAACGCGTTGAGCGCGGAGTTGATGATTCTTTTCTATTTTATTTTTTATTTGGGATCGTTATATTTGTTTATATTACTATTTATTTTAATTATTTATGTTTTCTAAAATAAAGAATTTTTATATAGTTTTCAGATCTACATAGTAATCTTTTTAGATTATATAGTGTGGATATTTTCTTGATCCGTGTTAAGCAATAATTAGTTTGATGATTTTTTTATTATTATTCGAGATCATTATGTTAGGTTTAGGATAGAATATAATATCTAAACTAATCAAATGCATGGTTATATGTAGTTAGTTAGAAAGCACCACATGAATTGTTTTTAAAAAATACATTTTTTCTTTACTTAGTTTGCAATCAAAATATTGTAATGTGGAACTTAAATGTTTTCAAGTAATATAGACAATGAAATAAAAAATAATATCAAAATTAACGTGAAACAAACTAATATTATTTTCTGGACAAAAAACTAATATTATTTTTCAAATAAAATAATGATAGTAATGATAAGTAAATATTATTTTTTGTAAACTTAATATTATATTCAAAATAGTTTCTATAAATTTGGCATTATGTAATATTTATTAAAATTGTAAAAAATATATTCTTCAAAATTACATATTTAAGTTTCTTAAAATATAGGCTACGAAAATAAATTTAAATGGTAAGTCTGTTGAAAAAAAAAATTAAAAATAAATAAATAGTAGAAATAACAGAAATTTATGTGATTTTAAAATCAAGACATATCATTCCTATAAATAACAAAAAATTTATTTTCTACAATTCTAATATAGTTAAGACTTAAAAAGATTGAGTATGATATTATGGAAATATGATTTATTAAAATTAAATGCATACATGATAAGGATCTTCTTCTTTTTTTACCTTTACTATATATATTCTATAAAATAAACAATTTCGATTTATGATTGGCATCTAATAAAATGTTATCTTATCAATGTAAAAAAATTTGGTTAATCACGTTAGAACACACCTAATATATAATCACACCAACACACAACAACAAAAAATGTTTATTTTATGGCGTCGACTTTAATATGGTAAGGATGGAGTTTCAGCTCTCTTCATGTGCTTCGTAATAAGTACTTAAACAGCCATCACCATCCGTGATATTAAAGTCCCCTGCTACAACTAATATCAATTTTAAGGACATTTAGTAAAACAATAAAATCACACGTATCTTTTCAAAATCCAATAAAACTTATTAGTTGGACCAATCCCATAAAACAATTCAAAATCCAATAAAACTTATTAGTTTGACCAATCCCATAAACCAACTTACGATGAGTTGAAAATTTGTCTCCTAGTGTCAATGGTGGAGATTAGGCTTCGTCACTGCGATCAAAATTTCGAACTTGTATTGGTTGTATTTTGAAGATTGATTCTTGAATAACTATCACAATCCAATCTATTTTTGTAGCCAAATCATAACACGCATAAGAAAAAAAAAACCAGTTTTATTAGCCAACATCAAAATGTATGATAAATATAAAAAGAAGATGGATCAATCGTCCATAAACCAATGTAACCAGCCTACACCAAAAATAAAACAAAAGTCGACAGGAAGGTTCGGACTATCAAGATTTATAGGATCAATCGGGACTTATAGGATCAATCGGATCATCGTGGCAACAATCTTTATTCGGACATTTCGAATTCATGGATTCAACCAGAAATATTTTACCCCACATCATTCACAAAAACTCGAGAAAACCGAAATTCTTCTTTCATAGGATTAAACGAACAAAACAAAATTAAAAAAAAAAAACATAGAATCCTTTCAAAATCGATAAGAAGAAGAAATAAATGACAATGGATCATTTGACCAAACCTTTGATGATCCGAAAGAAAACTTTCATGGTCAATGAGAAAAAAAAAATCGAGAAAGTTCTTGAAAATATGGAAGATGCAAATGATTGTGTTTCTAGGACACCCAAGCTCCCTTTATATAGGATTTCACAAACTTCTCTCGAAAGTTTGGTATATGCCATATAATATTTTTTTTTTCAAATTCAAACTAATAAGATATTTAGAAAGATATTGTGCATTTTTAAGAAATAAATTAATAAAATGAATTAAAATCGTTATTCATCAAGATAGTAAAGTATATTCATCTAGATTGCAAATTTCTGTTTCCTAAAATATAGGCTACGAAAATAAATATATGGTAAGTCTGTTGACAAAATGAATGAAAAATAATAATTAAATGGTAGAATTAATAAAACAAACTAATCCGACGGATAATATTAGATCTACGAATGAACGATCAAGATTTAAAAATAGGATCCGCGTGTATATCCGTTTCCAAATCTGGATCCGCCCAAATATTCATGCGTGACAAAATATCCAAAAATTCTAAATTTTAACCTTAATGAAAAAATACAATCCTAACGATTCTAAGGGCAATTTTCGGAAATACAACATTATTGTACTAAATACGGTTTCCTGTTTTTATAGTATAGATAACGTAAGCATGTTATTCTGTGCTGAAAGATACATGTACATAAAAAATAAGACTGATTGATATATAATTTTTAGATTATTATATTTTGGGGTGCATTTGGAATATTTTTTTTTGTAGGCTCACAGAATATTCTTTTATTATGTAAACCGAATGTCAAAAAAAAGAGGGGGGAAATTAAAAATAAAAACAATCTCTGAGAAAGTAAGAAGGAAACACTGTCAAGTGTCAACATCTTGAAAGTGAAGAAAAGTTAAAACAATCCTGTGACTATGACAATAGACATTCACCAGCTTCTGTTTGCACAGATCGACTTGCTTGCTTCAGAAGTCGTTGACTATCTTTTTTTGTCAGCGCACGGCGTTGACTTTAATTTATATTTTAATTAATTCATACAAATATTTGAAGTTATTATAAGAGCACGTACAATGCAGCATTTTAGCCTCGGTTCTTAACAAAAAAAATTATAAAATATTGTAAAAAAATTTATAAAATATTGTTTGGATCCCACGTGGGACCCACACTTTTTTAACAACCCACCTCTTAAAATTCTTATATAAGAACCGACTCTACACTGTTCCGTCCACGTGTCAGGCGACGATTGTTTCTTTTTTTTAAATTTTTTTTTTTTTTGCATCTGAAAAAAAATAAAATAAAAAATTATTAATTTTTTTTTTTTAAGAACCCCAATGGATTTTTTTCTCTTATGAAAATATACGATATTTGATTTACCTAGTTTTTGTTCAAAGATACAAATTTGTTAAACAAACCCTAAATGAAAAAAGGAGAGGAAGATAGCAAAATTTTCACCAAGTTTTATCTAGTAATTAAAAGGATTTTTTTATCAACTCAAAATTCTGTTAATGCTTTCAAGACTTTCCAAGTCTTTGAAATCAAGAGACCCATCTCCTTCAGCATCATAGCTCGCATGAACACTATAAAACACATACACGAGCACTGCCAATCCCGAGAAGAACCCGAACCTAACATACGAAGGAGCATCCAACGATCCAAGCAAGAATATGTTCAAAAATATCGAAACACAAGGAGTCCAAGGCATCAAAGGCACACCCCAAAACTCAGGAGTCCTAGCTTGAGGCACAACACAATGGAATATCTGCACGATGGCTATAGCCGCGATTGCGTTGGCTCCAAGCATGAACCATGTAGGTGGGCTTGACGGTGCGAGTTTCCAGACTAAGGTGAAGACAATTGAGGTTATGGAGAATAGACAAAGGAATGAGAGTGTGGGCCAGGGTTTGGTGTATCCAACCGCTACATAACGCCGGAATATAACAGCGTTTGCGACCATGTAGAAGACGAAAAGGGTTCCGATCGAAACGAGGTTTAGAAGAACATTTAGGTCGGTGAAGAGGGCAAGCACCGCCGTGAAGATTCCTGAAGTAAACAATAAAACACGAGGACTTAAGCAAAAGGATATGCTAAGATCCATATTCTTTAATTAGCTCAATGATCAGTTATATTATTTTTTTTAAGAACGCAGATATATTCGAAGATTTGTAAAGTTGATTTTGTAATAAAATTGAAGATATTGGAGGAATTTGTTCTATTAGTTCACTTGGTGGATAAGATTTGAGTTTTGTTCCACGTTCAAGATCTCTTTGTGTGTTATGTCCAAAAAGATTATAGATCAATTTTTTAAACAAAACACTTTTCTTTTCAGATGTGTTAGTTTTTCTAAGTTAGTATCCAAACAAAAGTAAATTGTGGGGTCTAGATTCCCTACCACGACACGACTCGTCCGTTTTGGGCAAGTTAGAATTTAAATAATGTTTCATCAAGATCTTACACACCAATTATAATTAGCTAACTTAGACATTATTAGCCAGACCAATTATCTTACCTAAAGATCTTATGCTCAAAAGTTTGTGTAAAGTTGCGAAATGAAGAGAAAACAAAAAGAAAGAAGCTAAAATATAACTTAAACAGTAAAGAACAAAAGGGGTCCAAAGAGACCCAACAAAAAGTCACGATCAAGACCGGTTGATGAACATGAGCACGACATTTTGTCGGATTCTATGTTCTGAATTAATAACCAACACCAAACAAAATCACATAAGAACATAAGACTACACGACTACAGCCACAATCACGATCAGAATTAGTTGGGAAATATATTTTGTTTCATTTAAATAGTGAATAAAAAGATTATATTTCCTATTTCTTCCTCATTTTATACACGTATATGAATGTATTATATTCACGTGGAAAGTATGATCTACATTACGGACACTAAAATCCAAAAAGATCATGGATTTTATCACTCGATGAAAATAAAACATAGACGAAACATAAAACCGATCTTGACGAAATGAGAATTCCATATAACCTTAAATTAATTTTTACGGGATTTTCTATGTTTTTAAATATTTTATTTCTTAAGATTTGTTAATTAAATTGAATAATTAAAATGTTTAAAGAGTTAAGACAAAACTTAATTAACTTACCAAGAAAAGCGGAAGCGTTGACTGGAGTTGATGTCTTGGGATGGACCTTAGCAAACCAAGTGGGGACCACTCTTGACCGTCCGATGACGCACATGTACCGAGCCTGACCCAACATCGCTACCAACAACGACGTCAATATCCCAAAACTTGCTCCAATCCCAACCACTTTCGTCACCCATTCCCAACCTTCCGATTTACTAAACGCCGCCGAGTACGGCGCTTCTGGATCTATCTGCGTAACACACACACATAATAATTACCCACCCAACCAATAAAAAATAAACAATTTATTTATTTATTAACGGACCAGATCGTAAGGGAGGAGCATGGACATGGAGATAGCCATTAAGCAGTAAAGTACAATGACGATTGCGACTGATCCAGAGATCCCCATGGGGATATCTTTGACCGGGTCTCTTACTTCTTCAGCCATTGTCGAAACTGCGTCATATCCTATATAGCTTAGGTAAACCATCGCCGCTCCGTTGAACACTCCCGAAGCTCCGAAAGGGAAGAATCCGGATGGGTTATCCGGGTTAGCGGGTCGGGTTAAATTCTTTGTGTCTCCTTTCCAGAAACCCATCACGATCACGAATACGATGAATGCAATGTGTAACGCCGTTAACACCATGTTCACCTTCGAACTCTCCCTCGTGCTGTAGCAGATGATTAACGTGACGGCGAGGACGACGAGGAATGCGACTGGATCGATTTCGTTGAATCCGTTTGGGAGACCGGAGATGACGAATCTCCACTCGGAAGTGGTTATTCCGAATGCGGATCCGAGATAAGCTGTGAATCCTCTCGAAACGGCAGCGTTTGACATTACGTAGTCCATTATCAGATTGGCTCCGGTCAAAAACGCCGGGAATTCGCCTGAAACAGAAAATTTGAAAAACGGTTACAGATGTTGAATTTTCACTGAGATGTCATTATTGATATTTTGAGAGTATACACTGACCGAATGTGATACGGATGTAGCTGAAGGCACCGCCGGCGACGGGGAGATGAACGGCGAACTCGGTGTAACAGAAGGCGGAGAGGAGAGCGCAGAGGCCGGCGATTGCATATGAGACGACGATTGAGGGACCAGCGAAGAGGCGGCTAGCGCGGCCAGTGGTGACGAAGACTCCGGCGCCGATCATTCCTCCGATTCCGAGTCCGACGAGGTCGTACCACCGGAGAGTGCGGCGCATCTGCTCGCCGGAGACGGCGCGGACGCGGCTCATTTCGTCGTTAGAGGTGGAAACGGAGACAGCGCGGCGAGAAAAGCGGGAGGGAGTGTCGGAGAGGGAATTGAGGTAGACACGAAGGCTGGAGAAGGAGGTGTCTCCGCCGTGGTTGCGGTAATGGGCCTCCATTTTCGGAATAGAATCAAGTCGGGTCGGATCAATACCGATTGGATTTGAAGAGCGTTTGAGAGTAATTTGAAAGATGGGGTTTTATAATGGGTGAACGCGAAAGAGAACAACAGAGACGGGACAAAAAGAAGAAGAAAGGAGATGATAGAGTCCAGTGGCTTTTCGTGTAAATACAACGAAATTTAGGGACATTAATTAGTTAAATAATATATTAAAGTTGTATTCATAAATGATCATTTTTTGGTCAACAGAAATAGATTCATGGACCAGGCTTTAAAGCAAATGGACCGAATCCGATACAACGAAAATATTCAGAAAACGCGAAACAAACCCAACAACCAAAGTAGAGATCGCCACGCGGCAGTCTCTGCGGCAACAGTAGACATACAATAAACACGCGTCTCTGGAAGAAGACACCGCCGGAAAACTGAGTGGAATCGCGAAAGAAAGCGACACCAAGTCTCGCCGGACCACTTTCTTGCATTGATCCTGAACCATTCGATGATCGAACCTCCAAGAACCGCTGCCAAACTACCTGCACAAAAGAAAACCAGTCGCAACATCTCCGCCAGGAGCCACCACAGTCAAGAAGACGCCGCCGCCGTAGGCTTAAAAAGCCTAACAAAGCCCACCATACGTTTGTCTTCTAAAGCGGTGGTGTAGCAGCGATATTATTTCCCGACAAACGGGATAATCGGAGCAGAGTGGAGGAAAAATCAGAGTTGGACGGCAAAGAGAAACAAGGGAAACTATATCCAGAACGCGGAAGCGCGGGTAACCGGAAATACCGGTGACATCCGAGAAATCAGAATAGGGATAGCCTGCCACGACATCCATCCTGGACTTATTCCGGCAAGACCAGATTTACATCGGAAAGAAATCCGAACTAAAGCAAGCAAACAAAACAACGCGGATCGAGAAGAGATAGGAGAAGACGACCAACGAACGGCGAGATACACCGAACATGGAAAAAAAGATCGGACTTTCTGAAAGATAGAGAAGCAAGAAAAAAGTCCAATTAGAAAAAATCCCGACGGAAACGAGAGAGAAAACATCTCTCTAGAAGAGAGAAAGCCTATTTTCTTCAATATTTTATAAATGATCATATAAGCATCGGTTAAAATAATAAATCACGTAAGCATAATAGTCTAGAAACATTTATTTTTATTTGAAGTTTCAAGTTTCAACAGCCCATATCTTAGCTTAGCTTAGTTTTTTTAGTAATGTCTTATTAGCATAATTTGTTTACAAATATTTATATATTTTCTTCTATGTACTACTGTGTTTATCCAAATGGAAATTTAGTTCTTGACTGAAGTAACATTTATATGATGAAGCTACCATATTCTAAATCTGACTAATTAATGTTCTTACTGAATTAATATTGTAAGGAATCATAATATTTGATTTATTTAATAAAATATTAATTTATTGAACATTAATTGAATCCAAAATTTAATTTAAAACCAAAATTGTTTGATTAATTTATAAAATATTAAAATTTTGAGTATTAATTTATAGAAATTATACTCTAATTGGAAATCTAGAAATGCTCAGGTCTTTAATTTGAAAGGGAGTATAATAATGGGTTAAATATCATTACTGTAAATTAAATCAAACATGAGGGGTGAATCTTGCGATTTCACCTATTATTTTTCTATATAAATCCAAAAAAAAAGAACGAAAAAAACCTTGAGATAAAAGTTATCATATCCCAACGAACTTTCTTGTTAATTGTTATCATGTAAGGGGTTAAATACGACTAAACTATAATACGGGGCTATTCTGTGAATTAAATCCAACAGAAGGGTGAATCTTTGCGATTTCCCCTATTATTTTTCTATATAAATCCTAGGAAAAAAAAAGAAGGAAAACAACCTTGAGATAAAAGTTATCATATCCCAACGAACTTTCTCGTTGTTTCTATCATATTTCATGGCTCCGAAGCAGTGGAAGAGGGATGATCAAAAACGGATTGAGACCGCTCTGGCTTTATCCGCTGAGAATGATCCGACTAGGTTTCAGACTGCCGCCGCTCAACTTCATCAGACGTCGCTTAGGGATGTGATGCAATACTACGACGATTTGGTCCACGATATTAACCTTATCGAATCGGGTCAGGTTCCTACTATTGATTACCCGGATTACTCAGGTGGATTCTCATCCCAGACCAAGCACATGGTGAAACAGAGGGCAAAAGCTTGGACAGAAGAGGAACACAGGTTAGTCGTGAGACTGATGAATTAGGGTTTCTGAATTAACAAATTGAACTCTTGCTCGAGTGATGGTTTAGGGTTTTTGTTGGGTTATGGGAATGTATAGAAACTAAACGTTTAAATATTTGTTTAGGATGATGAACTGTTAGGGTTTTGTTTGGCTTGGTAATCACATAAAGTCCATCATAGTTATTGCGTTTTGCAGGATTTTTTTAGAGCATCTTGATTCTTGACGATCTTGGTTATAGGCTCTTGGTTGATTAAATTTAATGATATTTCAAGAATCAAGATGCATGGTGTTTTTTAGAGCATCTTGATTCTTAAGGATCTTGGTTATAAACGTTTAAACCTTTGTTAAGGATGATGATGAACTGTTAGTGTTTTGGTTCGCTAGGTAATCATCACATAATGTCATCATATTTATTGTGTTTTGCAAGAATTTGTTAGAGCATTTTGATTCTTGACGATCTTGGTTATAGGTTCTTGATTAATTGATTTAATGATTTTTTTCAGAAAATTTCTGGAGGGATTGGCTATGTTTGGGGAAGGATATAATAAGAGCATATCGAGGCATATGAGGACAAGGACCCCAACGCAAGTCGCAAGCCATGCTCAAAAGTATGTCAAGAGGCAAAAGATGAAGAGTAGTGAAAAGAAACGCTCAAGTATCCATGACATAACTAATTCGGATGTAAATCTTGCTGCCGACAATGTAACCGTCTCTGAATCCGGCTCGAACTCTACTATGATGGACCAGCCACATTTAGGTCAGGAGATGTCTCTGGAATATCATCATACCCCCGACGGCATTTTTAGGCCTTAGATGATGATGAAGATATGAGAGTTTCATTTTCAGTTTACATTAACTTTTTTCTTACTTTTTTTTTTTTTTGGGTAGATTGTTGTTAAAAATACGGATGTTGAAATATAGGATCAAGAACACTTTGTACAGAGTGTAGTGTAGTAGTCGTAGTCTCACACTAACTAAATGATCAAGAACACTTTGTACAGAGTGTAGTGTAGTAGTCGTAGTCTCACACTAACTAAATGATCAATGATCCATATATACAATGTGAAAGGTTCTTTAATCAACCATTTGACTTTTCAATGAATCTTTGACTTACTTTTTCCTTTCTTATACCCTTTCAAATCTTCAAATTTATTTAATTTTTCTTCTATACTTAGAGCTCTCGAGTAATAGGCTCTCATCGTTATTCCCCTCTATCGATCCTTCCGATATCCCAACGCTGATCTGATCATGGTCGACGATTTTTTTCCTTTCTGAGCATAGTTGACTATTTGCAAAGAGTGAGCATAACATTTTCATTGTTAGACTCATCGGATGGATCATCCAAATGTTGTTTGTTTGCCTGGACAAGGAGATGACTATTAGTAGTTGGTCATTGAAATATATGACTATTATTAGTTGAATTAGAATTAAATGAATATCATTTGAAAAGAGTGCTTGAACTTTTCAGTGTCTGAAGTGATAGTGTTTGGGTTTGGTTCTAGGTTAGTATCAATTGCAATATCCATTGCAGTATCAGTTGTGGCGTCGGTCCATCTAAATGAATGACTTCATTTCAAGGCCAAGGATTTCATTGGACGACAAGGCTAAGGATTTCATTGGACGACACAAATTCATTTGGTTTTCCTTGATGTTTGGTCTCCATATCCAGTGACTTATCAGTTTTCTTTGGCTCATCTGGAATAGGAAGTGTCTCAAATGTTGAAGACGGGCAAACAGTTTGCTGAAATGGAACAAGATAATGCGGCAATAATGATTATTATAGTCAACTATTTGGAAATGTACTGTAGTAGTTAATTATTTCAAGATGTAGTCAGCCGTGAATATGATACTAACCTCTTTCGTAACATGATTCTCTTTGTTTATTTTTGCAAGCGTAGAAGCTATTATGAGGTTCGGGTCTGCTTCAAAGTCTTCAGCATCACCATCTTCTTCATCATCGCCGTTGCCATGATAGGTCTAATATGATACAAACCTCTTTAGTAACATTGACATATTTTAGTTTGATAAAATATTAAAATTAGTTGATATTTATATTGTTCAAATATATGATATGTCATAGTCCGATCCCTATTTTTACGATATTTTTTAGCGGTTTGTTATATGAAAATTACGAAATATTAAACCATTGGAAGAACGGGTTAAAAAATAATTTAGTCATTTCGATTATAAATTTTATAAAAGAACTTTCTACGATTTTAAAATCTAGTTACTAAATAATTGTGTGATACGTATGTGAATACAAATAAAATCGTTAGATTTGTAAATTTGAAAACTGGAAATTTAATCTTTATATTAATTGAGAAATATTTTTTTGTCTTATATTCACTCTCAAAATGACTGATTACTGATTTGTCATTAATAAAATTATGTTAATTACCGTGTTAGCCTTAATTTATATTTTTAATTTTATTGTTTCTTATATTAATTGCAATTTTTTTTTTAATTTTAGAGATATACATATTTTTGAATAAAAAATAAAAAAGTAAGATGATAAATATGAAACATTATGAATTTTTTTAAATATTAATAAATATGGTTATTGTACATAATACGATTTTATATAAAATCCATAAAATTCATACAATTTATATAAATTTCGAATTTATATATATATAAACGATAAAATATGTTTCATAAAAATTATATATTGATGTTTATACCTTTAAATTTATAATTATAATTTATTTTGTTTCTATTGATTTTATTTTATAATAAAGCATAAAATGTTTTAACAAGATATTAAATTTAATAGTAGTGTGTATATATATACTATGTTAACCTTTATTTATATTGATAATTTTATTATATTTATAAATTTTACTATGGAGATATACATAAAAGTGGATAAAAAAAAATAAGATGATAATTATGAAATATTTATGAAGATTTTTTTAAAATTTTATTTTAGAAATATACATAACCTTGAATAAAAAATAAAAAGTTAAATGAGATGATAAATATAAAAGTATATATGAAGATTTTAACTTTTATTTTAGAGATCTAAATAACCTTCAATAAAAAAATGATAAATATGAAAACGTTTATGTATTTTTAAATATTAATATATATATATTCTGAATTTTATATAGTAGATTTGTATAATTTATATAAACTTTGAATAATATATATGATAAAATATTTTAATTAAGATATTTATGTATTGATTTTTATATATAAAAATATAATTATAATTTATTCATATAGATTTTTAATATTATTATTATTGTTAAATTAATTTCTTATTTTTAAAAACAAAAATAAGTTTGATAATATTTGTGTTTACACATGATGCACGCGAATCATACTAGTTTTAAATTAAAACTTAAAGCTTCTAGCAGTAAATCATATATGGTAAGAAAATTATTATAAAATAACTAAAAATCAATATAGTGCTATAGATATTATTACCTTAACTTTTATTAACTCAATATTATACAGTCACAGAACTTTTTTTTGTGTGTCAACAATACAGTCACAGAACTGTGTATATAAATATTATAATTCTTCTAATTCATACATTATAAATTTTATGTATTTTATTTATATTTTATCTCTTTTTTCTTTTTCTTTTATAGTTTTCTCTTATTTGACTTTTAGGTTTAGATCTTCTCTTAGCGGTTCAATTTTTGGATAACATAGATTAGGGTTTTGTTTTTGTCTTCTTTATTAGGTTTAAATTGGGCTTCTTTATTTTCTTTATTTCTTGGTTAGTATTTTTAAAATTAAATAAGTTGATGGTAACCTTTTTGACAAAAAAAAAAAATCATATATGGATATGACCGAACAAAATAAAAATACAATGGGCTGTAAAGCCCAATCATGATTCAAACATTTAAAATATGAGTCTTGCACACTTCAAACATGAATATAAAAGTAGAAAATGCATTGATGATTTACCACTTCCCCGCAGCGACCAATTTGGTTATGTTTTCGAGAACAGTAACTCTGCCCGCAGCGACCAATTTGCTACACTTAGCAACAAGTTCACCAACTTCCTTGATTTTGTCAGAAAACTCGTCTACGTTGTTAATGATTTCTTTCACCACAAGTTCTATGGCGGCCTCCTCTTCTTGTTTCTGCACAGCAGACTCCACAGGCTCCAAAATCGATGAGATACTTATTATTAGCTTGTCGACTAGGTTCTTTATGGTAGTCATCGCTTCGATATTGACTTTCGTACAGTTCTCCGTCAAATGAAGCAAACCTTTCATATTCTTCAAAAAATTCTCATAGTCCTTGAACATGTCATTGAGCCGTATCCATGCAGCTGCAATTTGAGCAGATGCCGCTAATGCCGATGGGATGAATCCTATCGCAACCGTAGCCATAGGTGCAGTTACTGCGCATACACATATCGATGATGCAATAATAGCGGCCATTGCAGTTGCGAAAACAGTATTCACCAAGATCCTCGTTTTCTTTGCATTCTTCTGCTTCTTATCAAACTTTGCTTGCAGCGCACGTAACTTCTTGAGAAGCACAAGTTGCTCCTTGTAGATAGACTCGTACTTATCCGCGAACTCGTCACCAAAAGGATCTCCCATAGCTTTAACCTTCTTCAGCTCCTCTAACGTTTTCGCGTACTTGTTTCCTCCTAAATCCGTGTCCATGGACTCTTTTTCAAACTGCTTGATCGCAATTCGAATGTTCATCTGGCTGATTTTTGCTTTCTTGACGCAATTCTCCACGGTATTAAATAGATTTAAAGTATTCGTGGTGCTCTCAAAATAGAGATCAACCAACAACTTTACTTCTTCGTTCTTCAACACATCTTCTTTGCTGTCAGTAATGATCTTGACCACACCTTGGCTCAGATCAAGTAGAACCCCGCAGGCCTCCGTCACCGAGTCTAGGGAAAGATTTCCATTCGAGTAGAGAGCGAGGTGATCAATTTGCTGGTTCGTACGTAAACCGATAAGGCAAAGGATTTGAGCTCTGGATCTTCTTGACAAGCGGATGTGTAAGAACTTCCGTCTGCCGAGTATCCCAACATTATACTGGAGTTAATCTGGAAAGTCAGGCAAACCATACACCAAGTTTAAGTTAACATCAAGAAAATTAATTAGCTTGTGTTAAAACCAAGGAGATAACACATATCAAGATGAGATGGAGTTGAAGAAAGAAAGAAAATTACCTGAACTTGGATAAGAATCTTGCTCAAGACAAGAGAATGTCGAGATTACTTGTGTCTCTGCTCATATATATATACCAACAAAATAAATAGTTAGTCAACCTTGAAACTACCAGGAAAAAGTCCATCTTTTTTTTTTTTTTTGTAAAAGACAAAGTCGATCTTGTTGGGAGCAGAAAATTGAATCTAGTTACGATTATTATAACATTAAATCAATAGTCAAGTCAACCTTCTAAATGCGTGGCAAAGAACTGGACAAGATATACCATTCGGCTAATTCATATATCAAAATTAAAATAGAAAATGGCTGATTCGTACACAAATTATTATGCCAGTATACCTAGTCCAATTTATATATATGTAAAAACAAAAAGTAAATAATATCTTTTTCTTAAAAGTGTTACAAGATGTTATATTAAAAGTTAATTTTAAATGATTTGGATGAATCTCGGAAAAACTCATAGACTCATCATAGTAGAATTTTTTTTTTTTTTTTTTTTTTAGCAAAATGACATTGTTTGAATAATTTAAGAAAAATGTTACAAAACTATGGGTATATATATCATATTATGTGAAGTTGGATGTGTTCATCGTGATGGTAAACACGTTCATAAGAGTACTTGAATATATAAGCATAGGTTTCCAGCTCTTAATATTATATAAATTCATGTGGATTGTAATATTAGTTTGTTTTTTCCCCAACGAAGTTTCAACACAAATTGATCTAGCACAATTGTTTGTGTTTGCGGATTTATACTGAAGTCATAAGTTTGATTCTTGGTTTTGCTTTTTGTTAAATGATCCAAAACAGCATCATTTTACTAATACAAAAAAAAAAAATTTCTATACGTTTTGGCTAGAACAATATTCATTTTGGCCAGAACAACGTTCTATATTACGTGTTATCCAAATTAGCGAAAATTAACATCTTAAGTCTAAATTACATGTATAAATTGGAAAAAAATATGTACCGTTATAATATGAATAAACACAACATTATAACTTTTTTCCAATTCTTGAGGTTGAATTAATTAACGGTAAGTCCATCGTCTGACATAAAAGTATTAACTATTATAAGAATTTTTGGAAATGAGTCCAAAAATAAATTAATGTTGATTTGACCTAAAACATACAATATCATAATATCATAGTAATGATAGAACTATCATGGATTTGCTAACAATTATGTTAACAAAAATTTAAATGTGGCTGTGGTTCTCTCAACTCTGTGGAGATTTGGATTTGTTTTAGGCTATCTAGATGGTTTATGGACGCATAGTGTTGCATCGCAACCGTATCCGAAAGTGTCTTAGAATTCTTTTTTAGGAGTTCTTCTTGTCGGATTATGGAGTCTTGTTTCGTTGAAGTTGAGAGAGGGTCTTTCAGCAACTGTTTGGGAAGTTGATGTTATCGTTGGTGGGCCGTAGGCAACAACGGTAAATCTCGCTCAAGCATCTCCGTAAAGATTAAGGTTTGCAGCTTCGTTTTGTTTCCGCTTGGCCTTGGATTATATCGATTGCTTTTTGTTTTAGTTGTAGGTTTTGGTTTCGGGGGATATCTTTGTGTTCCGCCGGCTTAGTTGCCCTTTATGAACTTTGTTTCCGGAGAAAGTTATATTTTCTGCCGACTTTTGTATCTAAAAACGCATCCTACTTTGGTTTAATATAATGTATAACTTCAGATGAAAAAAAAGAATATTAAGATTTTTGTCATTGATTAGAATATTTTAAATTACATGCTAAATAACCATTTTTATTTAAAAATAAAAATATTTATAATTTTTTAAATTCTATACCTTTAGCCAAAACTTCTTATAAAATAAGACAGATGGAGTTTTAGACAATGACCGTCTTGCACATAAATATGGCATAACTCCAATTGAAATGAAACATTTTGAAAAGGAATCTAAGTTCGTGCGGATTTGAGAGGAAACATTTTAAATAATATATTCATTTTTCTTTTCTTATTTTTTTTTTCGGGGCTTGACTAGTGTTCTAAAAATCGGGTAAGTCGGCCGGATAATCGCCGGAAAAACGTTGGGCGGCAGGCCACCGCCGCGAATTGGCATTATCCGGCCAACAAATCGTTTTGTCAAAATTTTCGTTTTTTTTTTGAAGTTTTGTGTCTGAAACCTTTAATTTATTACTAGATCTATTATATATAAATAAAATCACCAAGAAATACAAGCTTAAACAACGAAAATCGTAAAAAAAAAAAAAAAATTGGATGGCGGCTCCTAGGGTTTGCAGAGACAACTCAAGGAAGAAGATGAGGGTGTTTATGTAATTTAGCTTCATTAAACTTAAAAAAATAAAAATAAAACGGATTGCAGTGGACGAGGCTCGAACGTGGAGGTCATATGACGAACAAACCCAAGGGGACCACCAGGGTAGGAGATACTTATGATAAAATTCCACGAACATAATATATATACTCTCTATATTGGAAAAATACGATAAAAACTAGGCCCCGATTACTCCCCGCTTAATCCCCGAGTTTTTGATAAATCGCTAGGCCCGGACTGGCCGCGCGTACAGCGCCTAGCGTAATTCCGAACAAGGGTCATAATAGATACTTATATTCCAAGTTGGTAAAGTTAGTTGCAATGTCAAATCAAATTATATCAAATGGACAGTGCAGAGAAAATACTTTTTTTTGTCAACCTCACAGAGAAAATACTTTATATGGGCAAAACATCAATATGTAATTTTAAAGGTTATTTCCAACTGAAATGGTACACGTTACTTGTTTTCTTTGCTTAACTTTTTAAATAAAAAAGTACATAGTGGGCCTGTTCGTTTGTCAGACGCAAGCGGCTGCGGCTGCGGCTTGCGGCTGCGGCTGCGGCCAAACGCAACAATTCTTGTTCGTTTGACAGACGCGCGTCTGACCGCAGCCGCAGCCGCAGACCTGTTCGTTTGTTAGACGCGAGTTTTTCTGTAGACGCAGACGCAGACGCAAGCAAATCCAGACGCAGACGCTGAATTTTCTTGCGGTCAAAAATTTTGGCCGCTGGCCGCAGCGTTTAGACGCAGCCGCAGCCGCAGGAGACTGCGTCTCTCAAACGAACAAAGTTTAGACGCAGCCGCAGCCGCAGGCTTCCTGCGGCTGACAAACGAACAGAGCTAGTATTGTTTGCTATTAGTTGACTTTCAATCCCGCGCACACGCGGAGTTATATCGCATCTTCATTTGTTTTTTTAAATGTATATGTAATTTTTGATTTTTTTCTATTATTTTTTTTCTGCTTGTCTCTGTTTGTGTGTATTTATTTTCATTTTCGATATAAATATAAGATAAATAGCTATTAATTGGTAAAACTAAAAAGTAACATTCAAAGTCAATAACAACATAAAATTCGAAAATTTTGTAAATTTCGTTTATTTTGGTCTAAAACTAATCAATATATTGGATTTGTAATGATAATTTTGGATAATTATATTATAGTAAATATAAATATAATTAATATTTTGGATATATAATTGTAGTTCATATATTTCCGATACTCATTGGATTCTCAATTCGGGTCCGGTTCAGTTCTGAGTCCTCAAACATAGAGTTTTAGAATCCATTCAGGTATTTTGTCTGTTCGGATTGAAATTCGGTTCTTCTTTTTCTGTTTGTTCAAGTTCGGTTTGGTACTTCAGTTCCAGGTTTTTTCCCAAACCCAGGTCCCACAATTATGAACCACTTTACCTTAGCTCACTGGTGAGAGGGATTTTGTCTTTTTGTGGTTTTATCAAAGTGAGCATTTGGAAAAAGATCTCCTTGTCACTAATTTGTTGGAATGAACACTTTCCCACGATCATCACAGACCCTTCTTTTTGGTCGCCATTTATCCTACTTGCCCTCTGTGGATTGCATGTACATGTGTGAAACAATTCTCAATTCTTCATATATTTTATACTATCAATTTTGATTATGTCATCATATTGGTTTAAATTAATGATGGAATGTGTTGCATATATTAAAAAAATTATAGGGATATGTTTCTTGCTAACCTTTTTTTTTGCTTCCTCTTCGGTAATCCATCCTCTAACAATACTCTCCCCACTTCTCCTTTCTCATTTAACTGTTCCATGCATTGCGGGTAATCTCTTTCCTTTATGGTAAAACACAATTCCACTATATTTGTATTTAGTCGACATAATATGCCATTGGTTAATAATGGCCATTTTTTTTGTTTTCTTGTGGTTTAAATTAACCTCGTTTGTTAAGAAAAGATTGGTTTCAATTAGGTGTACTTCTTTCGTCCATTTATAATCTCATTGTGTTGTGGTGTCATATTTCACTATATTTAAATTTAGCTTAAATTTTACCTTCAAGTGTTGGGAGATTTTTAAAAGCTTCTTTGTAGACGGTATCAGACATATATGCTTTCCCTTGTTTGTTTTTGGTTATGTCTAAGACCTTTAGTCTATGTGGAGAAGTGACATGGGACATAGCAACGTAAAACTAACCATGGTTAAAAACCGACCATAACTAAAAACCGGACTTGGCAGATACAAAGAGACTATTCAATGTTTGGCGTTCACTTTTATTTATCGTCATTGCATACGATAGCCAAATTGGAAACTGTTGTTTTCTTAATGTGAACATGTGTAGTGTATCTTTTGGGGGAATTATAGGGATCAAAATTTTCATGCGCTCTTTTGTTATTGAGAGAAACAAAGGATTCAGCACATTTACATTCTGAAATGTTCGAAGTGTAAAATTTTGAAGATATAAATGATCATTTAGCGGCTGCATAATTAACTTATAGCACATCTACATTCTGAAGAGTAGAGAGAAGTTAGAGAGAATAGAAGAAGAGAGAGAGAGATCTATAGGGTTTAGTACTTAACTAAAGTTGTATTCATAAATGATCATATAAGCATCGGTTAAAATAATAAATCACGTAAGCATAATAGTCTAGAAACATTTATTTTTATTTGAAGTTTCAAGTTTCCACAACCCATATCTTAGCTTAGCTTAGTTTTTTAGTAATGTCATATTAGCATAAATTGTTTACAAATATTTATATATTTTCTTCTACGTACTACTGTGTTTGTCCAAATGGAAATTTAGTCTTGACTGAAGTAACATTTATATGAAGCTACCATATTCGAAATTTGACTAATTAATGTTTATACTGAATTAACATTGTAAGGAATCATAATATTTGATTAATTTAATAAAATATTAATCTATCAAAACATTAATTGAATCCATAATTTAATTTAAAACCAAAATTGTTTGATTAATTTATCTAAATATTAAAAAAATAGTATTAATTTATAGAAATTATACTCTGATTGGAAATCTAGAAATGGTCAGGTCTTTAATTTGATGGGGAAAAGAAAGAAAAACGAAGGGACTATAATAAGGGGTTAAATACGACTAAACTATAATACGGGGCTATTCTGTGAATTAAATCAAACAGAAGGGTGAATCTTGCGATTTCCCCTATTATTTTTCTATATAAATCCAAGAAAAAGAAGGAAAAAAAACCTTGAGATAAAAGTTATCATATCCAAAAACCATTCATCCTCTTCCGTTTTCTTCTCCCATCTCTCTACACAGTCTCTGACCAACTCCGACGCAGTTTCCTTCCGACCACCGGCAGTGTGCTTCCCTAGACACGCCTGTGGTTCGGATGTGTATATACTTTTTGTTAGTTTCTTTTGCTACGCCGCTTGTGGCGATCTAGATCCCGATTTGATGTCGGGTTTTCTTCCGGATTCTTCCGGACTTCGGCTGCGGTTTGGTACCGCCCAATAAAATGAAGGAGAAGTCAGATCCGCTTGTATCTATACCGTTTGGTCTGTGTCTTCTTCTTCCTCTGGTTTGTTTCGATCTCTTCCTGACGGTGGGCTGATCTCCCGGAGAGGAAGGTCTCTTCCCGTTCTCGAGCCTCGGGTTTAAATGGATAGAAGTTCTCAGAAGCCTATGTCTCTTAAGCACGTCGCGGCGTGCAACGAGGAGTCTAGCTGTTCGGAGCTTTTTGCTAGGTCAGTAGAACGGACCTAGCCGGTGGTTTAGAGCATCCATGGTGCTTGGCGGTTTCGTCCGGTGAAGGCTTACTCTACATCTCGAGATTCTCTCCGGTAACTTTTTGCATCAGAAAAAGATCGGCGGAGTAATTTTGGCGTTACGTGGATATCCTCCGGTGTCGGCGACCCGCGACTCTTCGGTTACCGGTGTGCATGACGAACTCTTCGTTGTCTTGACGCGTGTCCCTTCGTCTCGACACGTGGCCTTTCCGCATAACTTCTCGAGTAGATTAGTTTTGTATTGGGCCTCCTTTTTCGTTTGTGTTATGATCCATGTAATACCCAATTTGCTCTGTAATTCTGCCTTTGGGTCTAGTGTATAGGTCTGTTGGCTTCTTAGTCTGTAGTGTGATGATTTAGTTCTTAGATCATCAGGTTAGTTATGGTCTTGGTCCTAGATGCAAATAGGTTGGTTTAAATATGTTTGGGAGTCTAGCAGGCGGATCCCGAATCCCACTTTTGGGTTACAGCGGTTTCCGAGAGGTCTGTTCTATTTTGTGTTCTCGTGGCTTCAATAGAATGGAAGCAATATAATGAGACATCGTAGATAGCCATGCCAAGAAGTTATTCGTGCTAGTGATTCGCTTCCAATTATATTTTCTCTTATCTGTTTGCTCTAGTTTTTAGTCTTTGTGGTTGTGTTGTTTTACGTCTTGTTTGTGTCTTTAGTCTTGTGTTTTTTCGTATCTCATCTTTGTCTCCGGGATATTCGTTCTGTGAATATCGCCGGCTTTGTCTTTGGAAGGATTGTGTTCCTTCCCTGCTTTGTATACCACCCTCGTATTCGATCCATGTATCCGAAAGCTGTATTTCAGCATTGTTTAATAAATAAACAGACGACCAAAAAAAAAAAGTTATCATATCCCAACGAACTTTCTTGTTATCATATCCCAACGAACTTTATTGTTGTTTCTATCATATTTTCATGGCTCCGAAGCAGTGGGGGAGGGAAGATCAAAAACGGATTGAGACCGCTCTGGCTTTATCCTCCGAGAATGATCAGACTAGGTTTCAGACTGCCGCCGCTCAACTTCATCAGACGTCGGTTAGGGATGTGATGCAATACTACGACGATTTGGCCCACGATATTAACCTTATCGAATCGGGTCAGGTTCCTACTATTGATTACCCGGATTACTCTGGTGGATTCTCATCCCAGACCAGGCACATGGTGAAAAACAGGGCAAAAGCTTGGACAGAAGAGGAACACAGGTTAGTCGTGAGACTGATGAATTAGGGTTTCTGAATTAACTAATTGAACTCTTGTTTGGGTGATGGTTTAGGGGTTTTGTTGGGTTGTGGGAATGTATATAAACTAACCGTTTAAATATTTGTTAAGGATGATGATGAACTGTTAGGGTTTTTATTGGCTAGGTAAGCCATGTTCGTTTCGTAGTTTGCTGGCGACTGCGACTCAAACATATTCGTTTGACAGTCAATGACGACAACAACAGTCAACTCCAAACATGTTCGTTTGACAGTCGTTGGGGACAACGACTCCAAATTAGCGATTGGTGACTCAAAATCCGGTCGCTGATTTTAAAAAAAATATTCAGCGACAGTCGCATCGATTCTAAAACGAACAACACAACGACTGCGACAATCACAATGACTCTAAAACGAACAACCTAGCGACTGTCACTGTTGCTATCGCTCGTCGCTAACGACTCCGAAACGAACAGAGCCGTAATCACATAACGGCATCATCTTTACTCCGTTTTGCAAGAATTTGTTAGAGCATCTTGGCGATCTTGTTTATAGGCACTTGGTTGATTAAATTTCATATTTCAAGAATCAAGATGCATGGTTTTTTTTAGAGCATCTTGATTCTTAACGATCTTGGTTATAAACGTTTAAACCTTTGTTAAGGATGATGATGAACTGTTAGGGTTTTGGTTGGCTTGGTAATCACATAATGTCATCATATTTATTGTGTTTTGCAAGAATTTGTTAGAGCATTTTGATTCTTGACGATCTTGGTTATAGGTTCTTGATTAATTGATTTAATGATTTTTTTCAGAAAATTTCTGGAGGGATTGGCTATGTTTGGGGAAGGATATAATAAGAGCATATCGAGGCATATGAGGACAAGGACCCCAACGCAAGTCGCAAGCCATGCTCAAAAGTATGTCAAGAGGCAAAAGATGAAGAGTAGTGAAAAGAAACGCTCAAGTATCCATGACATAACTTCGGATGTAAATCTTGCTGCCGACAATGTAACCGTCCCTCGACCCGACTTTGACTCTACTATGATGGACCAGCCACATTTTGGTCAGTAGATGACTCGGGACTACCATCATTCCATCCCCCCCCCCCCCCCCCCCCCCCCCCCCCCCACGACTTTTTGGGCCTTACTTAGATGATGATGAAGATGAGAGATTCAGTTGACATTAACCTTTTAGTTAATTGGTTTACGGTTTTTAGTTTTTTTTTTTTTGTAAATTTCAGTCATTAGAAAGATCCTAATTTGTTTACTTTTGTCTAACCCGGATTTTTGAACAAGGGTACATAGTCTTGTTCATTCTTGAATGTCCTTAGATTTGAAGTTGGATCAAGAACACTTTCTAATGGATGCAATCTCGACTCTATAAATTATAACTTAGTTACTGAAAATAATAGTAGTAGTTCACACTAACTAAATGATCAATTATCATATTATACAATGTGAAAGGCCCATTTTTATTTGTTGGGAACAAAATTGGCAATTCACATTAGTCAACCATTTGACTTTAGAATGAATATTCTATGACCTTAATATCTTTTCCTTTCTTATACCTTTTCAAATCTTCAAATTTCTCGTTTTTCCTATACTTAGAGCTCTTGAGTAATAGAATCTCATCGTTATTCCCCTCTATCGATCCTTCCGATATCCCAACACTGGTCTGATCATGGTCGATGTCGTCCTTTCTATAAGGTTTTTCGGATCGATCGAAACAATGATGACTAGACCCTTCCACGTATTCAATCCAATCAAGATAATCTTTTTTGGAAGCAAAACCAGAAGGATTTTTAGTCGATGATCCTTCTGATTGGTCTACTTGACCGCTTGTTGTAGGAGTATCGTTTTCACGCTGAGATTTCTGACCGTTTTTGCTAGATCCTTCAAGCTGGTCCTCAACACGGTCACGAGCACCGTTCCTAATGGATCCATCAGTACGTTCCATACGTTCACGACCCCTAATCAAATCTTCAAGATGATCCATGTGACGACCGTTTCTAACCGAGCCTACAAGCTGATCCATATCACCACGATTCATGTTTCGTACCGAACCTTCAAGCTGGTCGTCCATGCGATCACGGCCACTATTCCTAACTGAGCGTTCAGACATTGGGATTGATCTATCATGACCGTCCACGTGGATAGTCTTTTTATTTGCCTTCTCTTTTAGCATCAGCTTACGATGCATGGACTCCAAAATCTTTGTAACCATAGGTGTCTCCTTCGTTTCAATATTTTCCTCATTTTCCGGCAAATGATTTTCTTGGAAAAGCTCTCCACCTTCCTCAGACTTCATGGACCCGTCTTGCCGGAGCCGGCACTTGTGGAGCTTCACGTACTTCTTTGATAGCTTTTTGGTAATTTTCTTCATTTTCACCTTGTCTTTTGATCACAATAAGTAATATAAGATTTGTAATATTTTCGTTCTTAGCTACTTGGAAAATTTTAGTCCCCAAGAACTTATAGGTTAATGAAAATTAGATAAAAAGTTATTTATAAAGATAATGTAAGTTATGTAAGTAACTTGAAGAAGGTGGAGAAGTGAAATTGAAAATGGTTTCTTCCCAACTATTCCAATGGTGGCTAACTATTGAAATGGTGGCTTGCAACTATTGAAATGGTGGCTTGGCACAACTATTGAAATGGTGGCTAAGTGGTTGAAGTGGTTCACCTAACTCACCCCAAGGTTTCCTATAAATAGAGAGTGATTCTCATTGTTGAACATCATCCCAAAACAAAGAAAAACAAGAGAGAAAGAAAGAAGAGAGAAAGAGAGAAAAAAAATCTTTCTTTGTAAGAAAATTTGAGTATAATTTTCTTGAGTGTATTCGGGTTTTGGGTGTGAGTTGAGAGAGTTGTAATTTCCCGGTGATTAATATAAAGATCTGTAGCAGGTCCGGAGACGTAGGCACGATTGGCCGAACTCCGTTAACAAATTTGTGTGCATTTTCTTCGGTCCCTTATTTCTGGTTTTCGAGGAAATTCGAGTTTATTTCCTAACAACTGGTATCAGAGCACGGGGTTGCGGTAATCTCGGTCAAGTTTTTTGCGGGGTTACTATTCACGTGAATAGTGTATTCGTGAATAGTAAAATTTTGTCGGTGACATCGGTTTTGTCGACGGAGGTGTTTAATACACGGTGGTCCGCAAAAGTAATCAGAAACGATGGGAGGCGAAGATGGTTCGGCGCACGGTATCGGGAAATTTGACGGTACAGATTATGCATTCTGGAGAATGCAAATTGAAGATTATCTGTACGGAAGAAAGCTTCATCAACCACTGAGCAAGAAGCCTGAGAAGATGGATCAGGCTGAGTGGGAGCTCCTTGATAGACAAGTTCTGGGTGTTATCAGGTTAACACTGTCGAAGAACGTTGCTCACAACGTTGCGAAGGAGAAGACCACGGAAGGGCTCATGAAAGTTCTCTCGGATATGTATGAGAAACCTTCAGCAAATAACAAGGTATTTCTCATGAAGAAACTTTTTCATTTAAAGATGGAAGAAGGTGGCCACGTTGCAGCACACGTGAATGAATTCAACACGATTGTCAACCAGTTATCGTCCGTTGAAATCGAGTTTGAAGATGAAGTGCGGGCACTGATTTTGTTGGCATCTCTGCCAAATAGTTGGGAGCCAATGAGGGCAGCGGTTAGTAATTCTGTGGGAAATCATAAACTTAAGTTTAATGATGTTCGAGATCGTATCCTTTCTGAAGAAGTTCGTAGGATCGACTCTGGTGAAGCTTCAACGAGCTCTGCTTTCAACTTGGAAAACAGAGGAAGGAGCCAAGACAGAAACAACCGGAACAATGGCAGGGCGAAGTCAAGAAATGGAAGAAGCCAGTCCAAATTCAAGCAGCCTGCTGAATGTTGGAACTGTGGAAAGACGGGCCACATAAGAAAGAATTGCTGGGCAATTTCAAAGAAGGAAGGCAACAAGGGAGCCGGAGCCAATGCAGTCACACATGAGATTGGTGATGCATTGGTAGTATCTGCTGATTCTCCAAGAAAAGGTAAAGCTCATGATGCGGCTGTAAACACCAATGAAGCGTTGATCTCCTATGTTGATAGCCCGATCGAGTCTTGGGTTCTAGACTCTGGAGCATCATTTCACACGACACCACACCACAACATAATGGAGAACTATGTTGCTGGAAATTATGGGAAGGTATATCTAGCTGATGGTTTACCTTTGGACATAGTTGGTATTGGAGATATCAACTTGAAGATGTCAGATGGTCGTGTATGGAAGATCGCAAAGGTTAGGCATGTGCCAAAGTTGATGAGAAATCTTATCTCAGTAGGTCAACTTGATGATGCAGGGCACGATGTCAATTTTGGTGGTGGAGCATGGAGTGTGAAGAAAGGTTCCATGGTGGTTGCTAGAGGTCATAAAAGAGGCACTCTTTATATGACGATGAGTCACGAAGATACTGTTGCGGTTGTTGAGAATGCCAAACAGACTAAGTTGTGGCATTGTAGGTTGGGGCACATGAGTGAGAAAGGATTGAAACTTTTGGCGGCAAATGGCGTGCTTCCAGATCTGAAGACGGTGGATCATCAGATGTGTGAAAGTTGTATCCTTGGAAAGCAGAAACGCGTTAGTTTCTCAAAAGATGGAAGAGAGCCCAAACCTGAGAAGTTGGAGTTGGTGCACACTGATGTGTGGGGACCCTCTCCTGTTGCATCGCTAGGAGGTTCATATTACTATGTAACCTTTATTGATGACTGCACAAGGAAAGTGTGGGTTTACTTCATGAAGAACAAGCATGAAGTGTTCTCGGTTTTCAAAAGATGGAAAGCCATGGTTGAGATTGAGACGAATCTTAAGTTGAAGTGTCTAAGGTCTGATAATGGCGGAGAGTACATCAGCGAGGAGTTTAAAAGATATTGTGTTGATGGTGGGATCAAGATGGTGAAGACTATTCCTGGAACGCCTCAACAAAATGGAGTAGCTGAAAGGATGAACAGAACCTTGAATGAGCGCGCAAGGAGCATGAGACTGCACTGCGGATTGCCTAAGACGTTTTGGGCGGATGCAATCAATACCGCGGCCTTCTTAATAAACAGAGGACCGTCTGTTCCGTTGGGATTCAAAATCCCTGAAGAAGTGTGGAGCGGAAAGAAAGTAAACCTTTCTTATCTTAAAGTCTTTGGTTGCTTAGCTTATGTCCACATTGATGATGCTGCAAGAAGTAAACTTGATGCAAAATCGAAGAGGTGTTACTTCATTGGTTACGGTGACACGGAGTTCAGTTATCGGTTTTGGGATGACGAAAATCGGAAGATCATTCGCAGCAAGAATGTTGTGTTCAACGAAGAAGCGTTGTACAAGGATAAGCTAAAAGAAAGCTCGGGAAAGATGGAGCCTAGAGCTGTTGATTTGGGAGAGATCCTGGCACCAGATTTGCAGCAGGATACAACAACAGCAGAAGAGCAAAATTCTCAAGAGGAGAATAGTGAGGCAGATGAAAATGATGATTCAGAAGAGATCCCATGTAGGCCAGTCACAGAGTTACGACGGTCAAACAGAATCATCAAGAAACCAGTAAGATTTTCTCCATTACTCAACTACATTATGCTCAAAGATAGAGGCGGGCATGAATGTTATGAAGAGACAATGCAAGCAAATGAATCGATTCAGTGGGAGCTTGCAGTGAATGATGAGATGGACTCGTTGATGTCCAATCACACGTGGGAGTTAGGTGATTTACCTAAGGAGAAAATGGTATTACAAAACCTGAAGGTGAAACTCTCGATAGAGTTTACGGTGAAAGACCTAGAAGAAGCAAGACAAATTCTTGGGATGAGAATTAGTAGAAGCAAGGAGGGTCTTAAGTTATCACAAGAGGAGTATGTGAAGAAAGTCCTCAAGAGATTTAATATGGATGACGTGAAGCCAGTTAGTACTCCTCTGGCAAGTCATTTTCGGTTATCCAAAGATCAGTCTCCGGTGACTGAAGACGAGATGACATATATGGATAGAGTTCCATATGCTTCTGCTATTGGCAGCCTGATGTACGCGATGGTATGTACAAGGCCAGACATTGCACATGCAGTGGGAGTCGTTAGCAGGTTTATGAGCAATCCTGGAAAGGAGCATTGGGAAGCTGTTAAGTGGATTTTAAGGTATCTGAAGGGAAATCCAAGTTTATCGCTATGTTTCAAGAAGTCAGAGATTGGATTGCAGGGATATGTTGATTCTGACAATGGAGGTGACATTGATAGTGCAAAGAGTACATCCGGGTATGTTTACACTTTTGGTGGTACTGCAATTTGTTGGGTTTCAAAGTTGCAGAAGATTGTAGCTCTATCAAGCTGTGAAGCGGAGTATGTTGCGGTGACAGAGGCAACAAAAGAGATGATGTGGTTACAATCATTTCTAGAAGAGCTAGGCCATGACCAAGAGAAAAGTATATTGTACTGTGATAGTAAGAGTGCCATTGACTTGGCAAAGAATCCAGTTTACCATGCTCGGACGAAGCACATACATCGTCGGTATCATTTCATCAGAGCGGCTTTAGAAGATGAAGTGTTGATGCTTGAGAAGATTCCAGGAAGTAAGAATCCGGCAGACATGTTAACAAAGGTCGTGCCGTATGATAAGCTGAGGTTATGTGTAACCTCGGTTGGCTTGTTAGAGTAACAAGCACGGAAGACCTGCTACATTGATCAAGGTGTGAAGACAGATTGAAATCAGTCTTCAAGTGGGAGATTGTAAGTTATGTAAGTAACTTGAAGAAGGTGGAGAAGTGAAATTGAAAATGGTTTCTTCCCAACTATTCCAATGGTGGCTAACTATTGAAATGGTGGCTTGCAACTATTGAAATGGTGGCTTGGCACAACTATTGAAATGGTGGCTAAGTGGTTGAAGTGGTTCACCTAACTCACCCCAAGGTTTCCTATAAATAGAGAGTGATTCTCATTGTTGAACATCATCCCAAAACAAAGAAAAACAAGAGAGAAAGAAAGAAGAGAGAAAGAGAGAAAAAAAATCTTTCTTTGTAAGAAAATTTGAGTATAATTTTCTTGAGTGTATTCGGGTTTTGGGTGTGAGTTGAGAGAGTTGTAATTTCCCGGTGATTAATATAAAGATCTGTAGCAGGTCCGGAGACGTAGGCACGATTGGCCGAACTCCGTTAACAAATTTGTGTGCATTTTCTTCGGTCCCTTATTTCTGGTTTTCGAGGAAATTCGAGTTTATTTCCTAACAGATAATGAATCCCCAAAAGAAGTAATTCGTTTTGTTTATTTGTTATAATTTTTAAGAGATTGTTATAACTTCTAAACAGCAGACTTTACAACCCAGAAAGGCTAAGTTCTAACACGAGACAATAACAAAACTGTGTCCGACGTGACAATTTTACCAAAATTTAACGATTTTCTTTGCAAACCAAAATTTAGAAATCAAGATAAAATAATCCTACTTTTAATATACATATCTTGAATAACAAATCATATATTTGCATTCTAGTGGCTTTACCTATTTTAAGAATTTAAAGGTCCTTTTTTATTGATTGAATATGCTTTTACATAACGGGTCCGAATGGTGACCGCGGTTTTAGCCGTGCGGGAAAAGCGGTTTTTAAGTACGGTGCGGTTCAACTGCGGTACGTGCGGTTTGCGGAATAAGTGCGGTTTGTATATAATAAGCAGTGCAGAATACCTATTGATTGGTGAAAAAATGATTTGCGGGACAAATACGGTTTTTAAAAAGAAAAATAATTAAATTTGGTTTATTTTGGATAAATTCGGTTAATTTGATTAATTTTAGTCAAACTCGGTTAGTTCCAATCTATTCAGTTTGGTTCGGTTGTTTTAGATAGTTCCGTTCAAAACTTTAATATAAATTCGGGTTGGGTTAGAATAAATTGAAATGATTTGTTTTTTTGTTTTTAAATCAAACTAAACGACTACCGAACCAATAACCATTTTAATTTACTAAATAGAACTGAACTTATAAACAAACTAAACTGAAAACCAATTATGAATATTTTAATTAAAATTTGGTTAAAATCGGGTAAATTTTAATATATTCGGTTAGTATTTGGATGAATACTGACAACTAGAAATTTTATTAAATTTTGGTTAAAATTTACTATAATTAGTTTTATAAAATAAAACTAAAAATATATCGATCCTAACTGATAACTAGAATAATTTTCTTAAACCTTACCAAATTAATATGGATAGTTCGTTTAATTCGGTTATGTTCAAAAATTTAATCAATTTTGGTTAAATTTAGTATAATTATATTTAGAAAAAGAAATAAAAAATTGATTAACCAATCGGTTTGATCGAATTAAATCGAACCAAGACGATAATTGAAATTAATTTTTCATCTTTACTAAAATACCATTAGCATGGCTCGAGGAGAGCCTCACGACTTGTTTAAATATTTATTTATTATTTATAAATCATATTGGATAATTACGCTTAATATTTTGGATTAAAAAAATAATAAACAAATGCTAAAAAGAAAAACGCACATAAAACCACATTAATTTTGATGTGAGATAGAAAAAGTGCGTTTTTATATGAGTCTGTACAAATAAAAAAACTTTTTTGGTGATTGCGTTATTATACAATAACGTTCCGCTCTTTAAAGTTTCGTATGATTGGTGACATATAGCAAATTCCGCTTTTATAACTTGAAAACCGTCCCGCATATATGACACCATTCACTGCCAACGTATCAATCCTGACACAACATGTAGAATGTCTTTTTGTAGTGACATATTGTGTTTTCATGGTTTTAAGAACCTCTTTTTAGCATATTATAATCTTAATACTTGTATTTAGACATCATTAAAAATGATATACTTAGTTCTAAAAAAAAAGAATGATATACTTGCATTTGTCAAAAATAGGTTTTCCACTACATTGGAGCTTTGAGAGGTTTGATCGATTTGGAGCATGGAGACTTGAAGAAGGCATCAAAGGAAAAGATGTTGCAAGGAGAAAGAATATCATGAGATCCAACGTCCTAGGGAGACCGCCACAAGTTTTAAGATCCTAGCGGTTTGCCGTAGCAGACTCATGCATAGTTGGTTTCAGACTCATGCATAGTTGGTTTCATCCAATCGGATATTAATTGAACCACGATAAATAAATAAAAAATTGGGATTGAGCCATGCATATATCTTACTCAAGATATCATTGATCTTTTAAAAAAAAAATAAAAAAAAAAATATTTTATCACCTCTAACCAGAAAAAAATAATACAATAAGATAAAAAGAAGAATAAATTAGTGTTTTCTAACTGGAATTGGACTTCAAAGAAAAACAAGGGAAGATAAATAATTACAATTGTTTTTTTCTAATTTATTGGTAAAAAATCATGAAACTTACTTTACATTATGAAGCTATAATCTATATTATGCAGCTCAAAATCCTTCAACGAGGAGCAATAAGCAAACTCCGGAAGCAAATCATCAACAAAACTGAAATGTGATAGTCTAAATTGTGGCACCTTTGTCAAACAAACAAAAAAACTCTTTGGTGCAAGAAGAAAGAAGAAAAAAGAAAAAATATTTGGCTAGCTAACACTCATAATATTATTATAAACAAAAAATATTATCTAAAATAAAAAGAAAAAAAACATTGTATCTAATATATTGGAATAACTCCAAAATTCTACTAGGGAAATCATCAAAGAAACCAATAACAATTGACCTGTTAAAAAAACTCAAATTCTCAAATTGATAATCAACCTAACACAAAATCTCAAATAAGATTTTGAAGTCTACTCATACTTTGTTTCTAGAAACATGCAACATATACATAATTCTTGCAGTGAGTTATTATGTGATGTGATGTGATGTCTCATCTAATCATACATTAGTTGAACCGCCATAAGAATCTTGTGATTGAGTCATGCATGTATAAATCGATATCCTTGAACCTTGCGCATTAATTGTTCACAAATTGCAACAATGAGTTTCATCAATTTCCATTTCTAAGAAACCACTCTTTATCAAAGTCAAAGAATTCATATCCATGGAGATATTGTCACCTTCAACCGCCAAAGTTCATAGAAAAAATTATGTAGATATTGTCATCTCCAAACACCAAAATTTTAAGTGATAGATCTTCAAGTTTTATCGCATCATCATTGATTATGTATTTGTTGATTTAAACAATTACAAAAAGAAAATCACAAAGAAGTTTTTTCAAAAGTTCAAAACAAAACTATATAAGTAGTACACAAACTCACACTAAGAAGTTCTTTGTAAACCCGTGTGAGTAAGATAAATCTACGCAAGTTAGACTATTAAATCCCTGCATATTTTTCATAATATATATGTTATAATTAGTAAACAAATAACTCAAAAATGACTTGCATTTGACCGTCTGATGCATGCATCCCACATAAATTGAGATCATTCACTCTTGTGCAATTGTTCACAAATTACAACAAGATTTTCTTTAACGTATCTTAAAGGTTGTAAGAGGCAATTTCTCGGGACAGTTGCTAGAGGGTTTCGAGGAGCGGACTAGTGTTCGTCAGCTGATCATTGCAAGACCGGAGATTAATATTAAGATAAATTAGTAATTATCTATCTCTTGTCTTTATAAAATAATTATATTATAATCCTAATAAACTGATTAATGTTTGTCTGTGAATAGTATGCTGGCGGGGATTAATCAAGACAATCTTCCGGTCGTGGGGGCAGACAACGAGGACGATGTGATGAATGATGATGATGATGATGATGATGATGATGATGATGATAGTGAAGAGGATGAAGTGATGAGTGATGATGATGATGATGATGATGATGATGATGAGGAGGATGAGGATGAGGATGATGAAGAGCATGCTGATAATGATGAAGAGTATGAAGTAGAGCCACAACACAACATGGGAGCAGCGGTAGTAGATATGGGACAAGTAGTTAGGAGGATGAGATACATCCATTGGTAGGATGTTATTGTTATAACTCCATGGATGATCCACACTTTTATTTTTCTTGTTATTGATACACTTGAACTTATGTTATGTGGATTTCCCTGAGTTTTTTGTTTAGGAGTGTGTTTGGATATTTTTGTAATTACTAATAAACCCTCTATGTAATTACAAAAATTTGAACGTGAGATGAAATCGAGCAGACATAGAAGAGAAAATCGGCGCTAACGACCTAGGTGGTTTTGAGGCGATGGGGAGGATTGAAGTATATATATATTAGAAGAGAGGATTCGTCCGATTAATAGGGTTTTTTTATTGTTGACGATCAACAGCGCAAATTATTTTCTTTTTTCTCGCTTTTTCTAATTTTGTTCAGTGCAACAGTACAAGTCTAGAACAATCGAGATTCTTGTGGCAGTTTTAGTAATAATAAGTTTTATATATTTCAATAAGACCTATACGGTCCAATAGATCCAAATATATGAATTTTTGTGTTTATTTTTTCTTCCTTAACCTTCCACATACATCTTGTCGTATTTATTTTTAACCCAAATCTATTTTTACGTCTAAATTCTATTTTAGAGTCAAATATTCTCTAACTTTTGCACATGAAATGTACTAATATTAAAAAAAAATCTTAAAGGAAATACATTTTTAGAAGAAAATAAAGTAATACATTTGTGAGAAACTCATCTATATTATAGAGTTTTCTACTTTAGATAAAAATAAAGAAATATATTGAAGATTATATAAGAGAAAAAGAAGACATACGAGGTCAATAATTTATTTTAGTTGGTTTTATTTTAGAATAAACTTAAAAAATCAAAGAGAAAAGCCAAAACATTCAATTTCTAAAGATCTTTGTGAAATATGCAATAATATTTTTATATTTGATAGAAGAATGCATAAAGTTATTGTTAAACAAAAATAAAATAAAATAATTATCTCAATTTCTTACTAGCGATGAGGAAGAAAAAAAATTATTTGGATAGAAAAAAAAAAGAAACCAATAAAAATAATTAGTGTTTTAATAATTATAGACGTGTTTAATTTATTTTACTGGGCTTAGTTTTATAATTTGTTTATACTAAAGTTAGTATAGTTTTTGGATTAGATTAGTTGTACCAAAATTTATGGGGGAAGGGGTCAATAATTATTTTCAATTTAAGATATTTAAAAAAAAATTACATTAATTCTCCAAATTTTACATGGATCATTTGACCACCCTGCCAACATGCTGCCCCACATATCCTTCGTTTTGTGTAATCCCAAAGGAAATATTGTTCCTGGCCTAGGGAGTTTTAAGATCATAGCGGTTTGATGTAGCAAACTCATAGTCGGTCTCATTCAATCGGTAATTGAACCACAATTAAAAAGGAAAAAAATTGGGATTGAGCTATGCATATACCTTACTCAAGACATCATTGATATCTTTTTTAAAAAATAAAAAATATTTTATCATCTCTAACCAGAAAAAAACAATGCAAAAAAAAAAAATAAAGAAGAATAAATTAGTGTTTTTTAACTTATTTGTAAAATCATGAAACTTACTTTACATGCTCTAATCTATATTATGCAACTCAAAATCTTTCAACAAAGAGCAACAAGCAAACTCCGGAAGTAAATTCTCAACAAAACTGAGATGTTATAGTCTAACAGTGGCGCATTTGTCAAAAAAAACCTCTTTGCTGCAATAAAGAAAAAGAAAAAACATTTGGATAATATTATTATAAACAAAAAATATTATCTAAAGAAAAAACATTGTATCTAATAGATTGGAATGACTCCATCATTCTAAGATATCCTTCATTCTAAGATTCATCCACAAAACACCACTCTCCCTTTTGTTCCAAATCTTTTTCCTTGTATGCGTTACACCGAGTTCAAATTCTCTTTGCTACGTGAAGATAAATTGGGATGTTTAACGACGGTTCCTGAGTGTACGACGAAATATGTTGACATCAGATTTTGTTCTAAACTTCTACTGCAAACATAACATATAACATTGTTCCTCTCCAAGACCATGGTTCCAGATTCTTTTGGGAGAAAGTAGCAAATACATTACCATTCCCAAAAAGGAAGTTATTATTTTGTCCATACAGAAAATCAAACATACCAAAAAAAACATGGAGAAAAAGAAAAGCTAAATGCTTATTGGTGGTGGTCTCAACTCAAGACCATGGTTCCTGATTCACCCTGAGGGCGAGTCATCTAGTCTAACATTGTTCCTCTCCAAGACCATGGTTCCTGATTTTTTTGGGTGCAAAACCAAGCAAATACATTACCATTCCCAAAAAGGAAATTATTTTGTCCATACAGCAATCACACATACCCAAAAATAAATATGGAAAAAGAAGAAGCTAAATGCTTATTGGTGGTCTGAACTCGAGTAAAAAAGTACATAAAACGTCGATCAAATACATAATTTTTATGCGTCAGATGTTACCGAAGAGTAACAAATACGACAATAGACTATATATCCTATATATCCTTCGTTTTGTGTAATTCCAGAAGCTGTTTTACCGTTTTAGTTGGGAGATCCTTCGTATGAATCTATCAGGTCCTTGAGTTTCTCAAATCCCTGAAATATGTACCAGTTAAAGACAAAATCACATCTCTAAGCTTTTCTCAGAGATTTTTAAAAATCCTGAAAATTCAATAAGAAGAGTCGTCTGGAAATTCTTACTATGCGGGTTGTGAATTCTCCAAATGATTCCTTTGTTTGTCTCCCGAGTTTCCAGTTGTAAAACAATGGTTCAAACACCTTCTCTAAGTCATGAATCTTCACCTTGTCCATGAAAGCTCGAGCTATCTGCGTCTGGTTCGGTGTTCCTCCTAACCAAACCTGCAAGAAACACAAACAAAAAGAATCTCCACAATGAGTTTTTTTTATTCCTTCCTGTTGGAGTCAGCCCACTGAAGGAACCTAGCCGGAGAAGTAATTAATTTAACTACCTGATAGCTGTTTGGACCATCCCCAACTAGACCGACTTCAGCCATGTATGGTCTAGCACATCCATTTGGGCAACCAGTTACTCTTACCACAACGGATTCTTCATATTCAAGACCAACCTGATGATACAAGAAAAGAGTTTTCACTTCAACCATCGTTGGATTTATCTTTTTTAGCTAGTAGTATCCATGAGATCATACCTTCTCAAACATTGCTCGCACTCTCTTTAGAATGCTGGGAATCCCACGCTCTGCCTCGGTTATAGCTAGAGGGCACAACGGAAAAGCTGGGCAAGCCATTGCTGTCTGGTTGAGAGGGTCTACAAACTCTGGTTGCTGCTCAGATTAATAGACTTTGTCAACTTGATTTCACAATGGCAAGAATGTATAAAAGTTATAATGTCAAAAGCTGTTTTTTTGGTCTACCATGATGAATATAAATTGCTTACCAGTAGGCCAGCCTGAGCAAGTACTGTGGTGATAGGACGCTTCCATTCGCTCTTGATATCACATAACACAATGTTTTGATTGGGTGTGATACGCACATCAAGTTTGTACTTCTCGATGACTTCTCTCAGTGTCTTTTTCATGTTACCGCCAACACGTCCACTGTCTACATGAAGCCCACAAAACCAAGCACCATCTCCCTGCAAGTTTTGTAAGCGATAAATAAGGTCATTGACAACCCTGAGGACAAGAGAAGCTCTGCAACATTATGCAAAATTGGTCGGTGACTAACCTGCTCATGCCATCCCAAATAACTCTTGAACTCCCACTCTGGCAAATCACGGGAAGACTCAAACTTTTTACCATAATATTGCTCAACCACATCTCTAAACTTTTCAATTCCCCAGGAGCTGATCAGATACTTCATTCTACTGTATTTGCGATCATCTCTTCTACCGTGTTCTCGCTGTGTGACAACTATGGCCTTCACAGCATACAAGATATCCTCCTTAGGTACGTAACCTAATGGTTCCGCAATGCGGGCAAAAGTAGACTCCATTCTGTGTGTTCTTCCCATCCCTCCACCAACCTGAAAGAGGGAAAAGGAACAAATTATACGCAATTTGAAAGAAAGTAATAAAACTTGGAGATGCTAAAGTAGATGTAGAGACTTACATATATGTTGAAACCCTGGGGTTCCCCATTTTCATCTGAAACGACAACAAGACCAATGTCATTGGTGAGAAGATCGACAGAGTTATCTGTAGGCACAGTTACGGCGATCTTGAACTTCCTTGGCAAGAACTGAGTGCCATAAATGGGCTCAGGAGAGTCGACAAAGTTAGTTCCATGAGAGTTATCATTTCTAGCCTTGACAACCTCAGGTGGCTCAGCTGTCAAAAACTGCTCACCATCAACCCACATGTCATAGTAGAATCCTGACTGAGGACTGAGAAGAGCCGCAATGTTATCTGCTGTTTCTTGCGCAAACAGATAGTCTTTCTTCACATAAGGCGCAGCCGGAGCAAGAACATTTCTATTCAGATCACCACAAGCACCAAGAGTGCTACCCATGTTTTTTATAATGGAGCTCATCACAGTCTTGAGATTCTGCTTCACAACACCATGAAGCTGAAATGTTTGCCTAGTAGTCAAACGAAGCGTACCAATGCCAAACTCATCGGCTAAGTCATCCATGGTCAAGTAGAGCTGGTTAGGGACTTTGCCACTTGGGTTCTTAGTACGGAGCATGAAAGAGTAAGATCTTCCACCACGTTCCTCTCTGTTGTACTGTTGGTAGCTTCCATGGAACTTGATGAGCTGCACGGCGGATTCGTTGACGTTTGGTGCCTCTGTCAAAAGCTCCTCGTTAAGAGGATACCTAATGAAATTACTCTTCTCCTTGATTATTTCAACCTTACTCCTCTTTGTTGTTTTCGCTGTCTCAGTCTTCGCCGGCTGAAGAACAAAAACCACAGAACAACATCAGGGAAAGAAATAAAAATTAAAACTTTTATCGTTGCTATCAAATTTCGATCTAAAACCCGAATAATCTAACATCGTAACACAGAAACCAATCACCAATCGATCGTATCATTGCCCAATAACAGCATCGATCGATTACAAGCCTCTAGATTTCCAAAACAAAAACATGATTGTTTTCAACTCAATTCTAACAATTCAAACATCACAAAAATCACGTCTCCACGGTTGGAATCAGAGAAACGAACGTTTCCATTAGAACAAATCCCAGAGAAAGTAAACACTCTAAGCAGGAATTTTTCGAACGCTACAGATAAATCAAGCAAAGGTATCAATACTCACCGTCGATACGGCTTGGATTGACGAAGAAGAAGACGATGGAGGCACCGAATGGAAACCACCACGAACATTTCTTCCCAGGAAAACCGTACGAGAAGACCTCAGAGCGTCGAACCTCCCAAGCCGGATCTTCTGATCGGCGGAAAACACAGTGGCGGCGCCGCCCGCTGGAGATCGAAACGACGTCGTCATCGCTTCAGATAGAGAGAAATAGACTGAGAAAGCTTCGGATTTTTAGTGGTTCATATAAGAAAGCACAACAAAAATTGGCATGCGTTTAATAAAACTTTTAATACGAAAAAGAACAAAAATTAGTGACCATGGTCAAAACTAATGTGCGCAGTCATGTACACGGCACGAGACATTAACACCCGAGATGGCTAACGAAAAGAGCGCGTGAATAATACGAACCGTGTACGATGAGGAGATCGATGCGCGTGTCAAATGTTTGCTGCTAAAGGCGCGTGAGATTAATTTCTGAAAATATTGAAGAACCTGACCGGTATTCGGTATAGAATACAAAATCGATGGTAAGATTTTGTTTTTGAACTGAATTGATGGTAAGTAAACTCAGCTATTCTTCAAAATATAAGATGTAATCTTATTTTTGATCAAAACAAAAAACTTATGTGAGTTGGTGCACTAATAATAGTGATAGATAACCTTACGTGGCTGGTGAGGTTTGGTTAGTTGTTGAATCTAAAATACACACGTGCGGGAAAAGCTGTGTACAGAGACTCTCACCTACTTTGCTGCTCGTGAGCTCGAAGGGCTAATAATAAGGTTCCGTTGTGGGCACATGCTAAACATTTTTACTATTCAACTACAATTATAATACTTAAAAAATATTTATCATAAACCCTATTATTGTTGAATAACTTTAAAATATTTGTGTATGGTTACGCAACATTATAGATTTAACAAAAAAAAACATTATGACTTGTGAGTTTTGGTCTAATCCCACCATTTGCATTAAGTAGATTTTGGCCCCAAAAAGATATGGTGGCCTGAGTTGGTGGAATATATCATTTGTTGAAAAAATAAATATGCTATAGAAAACATTTTAAATATAAATATGGAGAATAAAAATGGGCAATCTCGGAAAGAAGAGAGGCGCAACATTGTTAACAAGCTCAGTTAGCAATGTAATTATGAAAGATCATCAAAGAACAAAAAACAAACAAACAAACATATTATACTTTTAAAACTACTCAAGATCGATAAAAGGAAAATCTTATATTTGCAACAAAGATCTTAGCCTTCGTACAAGTTGTGATCCTTACTAGCAGATTGTGAATCTTTTGTAATGGACTTACTCTGTATGAGATGCAAGTTGTATCCAGATAGAGCAATATCAAATATTAGTCTAATTATGCGACCAGCTAGTAGCCCAAACATCACGACGTCTCTAAAAACTTACCGTAGACTCCTTGATCCCCACAGATGAAACAGGATATTGCAGTTATCTATAGTACTTTCAAACTAGGATGTTTGTTAACAACATTTATGGTTTGATCGACCGATGTTGATGTCTCACAAGCTATAGAGAAACGCAGAATAGATACATTTTGAACTTTGAACCGTGCATGCACCTTGATGAACCTTGGAAGTTCTAAGCACATTGACCCATAACTTTTTCCGGTGTCTGGAACCAGCCGTTGATAATATATATTATGTTTAAAACATAGGTCACTCGTTTCATATGGATTCGAACTGTTAAGGGAAATTACTAGACCAAGAACCACTTGGTAAAACATTTGGATCTTGCGATGCATAATAACAAAAGAGTATCCTCACTAACTTCCTTGGATTCTTTGGAGATCATGATAATTAATTAAGAAATACACCAACTTTTTAGAGTAAATAAAATATTATATATACGCCAAAATGTCTCAGATACGGTTTTCATATTCAATAACCAAATGATATATGTACAGCCAGGGAAGCACAGATGAATAGAAAAATGCTACACAAAATAAGTTGTCTAGCATAATAATTAAGTCCACCGAAACAAATTAAACTGCAACGTTTATGCTAATGTGATGTTAAATACATTGTATTAATGTACTTCTTTTTAATGGATAATACTTGTATTGTTACAACATTTACGTAGCATGTTATTAGAATAGATATACATGAATATATCTACGTATGTCAAAGATAAAGATTAGCATAGATACATAGTCCGTCTTGCTCAGTAGGCCACAAGCTAGAGAAAAAAATAGACCACTTTAATTGTTGATAAAGTTAAAAAATAAAGTTGAAGGTTACAAGGTTCGAACATAAGACCTCTATTTGAATAAATTAATGAACTTTAACACTACGCTAAGGAGATATTTTGATAATTAAGGCTGAATTTTAGTTATAAATTTTACGGCCACAAGGTTGAGCTTCACCCACTTGGGCTCAGAGCCAGGTCTGCATAGGTATGAGAATATCTTTGCACGATATGTGTTTATCTTCGATAGCTTGATATTGCTATATAATGTAACCTCGAGAACGAGTTGAATAACACAAAATTTTCTAAACGTTTTTTTCTAAGTTTATATGGTATCAGAACCTCTCTAAGATTCTCTCTACAGAATTTTTGAATTTAGAGAAAGAAGAAAGCAAACATGACTAAAGACGAGATGGGAATATGTTCTCCATTGTTGCGTGTGTTCATATGGGATGGGAATATAGTTGAAGAGAACACCCAAATTCAAGGCGATCTAGACGACTATACCAAATGTTATAAGTAAATTGAAAGAATTCTATGTAAACTTAAGAGCATGTACAACAATGAACCCCTCTTGGGGGTTCTTAATCTTATTTTAATATTTTTTTTTTTTGGAAAGTTTGAGGAAAAAAAGCAAAAAAAAAAGGAATGAATAGGAAGGTGCCACATAGGCGTGAACAGTGAAGAAACCGATCTTTAAAATCCTTATTTAAGGATCGGTCCTTAAGGGGGTTCTTAAAAAAATTATTTTTTTATTCTGCTTTTCCTAAGAACCTGTACCAAAATCCCCTTAAGAACCTTTGATGTATGTGCTCTAATATTTTCATAAAAGTTTCGTAGAAGTAACATCTTAATATTTTCTTTTGGTGGTTCAACTATGCACCATGAACTGGAGGAAGATATAGTCCAACCAAAAGTATATGGAAGCAACCATGACTTGTTTTTTTATAAGAAGTTGAGAGCATTTGCTCCTTAAACCTCCTTGGTGACGTCTGAGATTATGAACCAGTGAACCAGACACATTACATTTAGTTTTAGAGTATCTTTTCTTTAATAAAAAAAGAAAGAAAAATAGATTCTCTTTTTTTCACAAGAAGATCTTCCTTTCAGTATAAAAAGATGAGATAATTGTTTGAATACATACATAACATACGAATTCAGCTATTTAAGAGCTATTCGAGCCAAAACCAAAACGAAGAAATCAAACCAAAATATAAAAAATTGATAACGCTAAAAAATAAGTGTAAATAAAAACAGATAGAATCCTAAAAAACTAATGGCGGCAACCATAACCAAAATTAGAGGAGCTTTCACTACCACAAATTATAGATGTCATAACTGCGATTCTTTTTCTTTAACAAATAAAGAAACTGATTTCGATGTCTCAATCTTTTTTTTTGTTTTTCAAGAACGTCGTTGTCTTAAAAAATTTGAAGACGGTTAGCTCGGATCTGAGCTAGTTTAGCTCGGATTGGTTTTGGCCTTTTAATCTTTTTCGTCTGAATTAGTTGTATATTAACAGTTTTGCTGCAAAGAGTTTGATTACAAGGATCCAATACAATCATGTTAACAAAAGCTAAAGAGCTAAGTAGTTACAAAAAGCCACTCTTCTTCCAATAAGTCTTTCAACCAAGATGGTGATCGTTACGACATATGATTGTCATCGATCCTCTGTCGTCACACTCCGAGCAATCAACAAAGCTGCCCTGTTGAACTCCAAAAATTCTTCTTTAATATCCCAGTTTGTGAATTATACCCTTTAGAATGGTCAATGTCTCTCAAGAGAACCATTTAAGGTATGGCCACAAGTGTAGTCTAACTAAAGCACCCACAATACAGTTTACCTCACAAGCTACTACAACCTTTGAAACATTAATACTAACCATACTTTCCAATGCCCACAAAAAACTGCATATCTGAGCATCCATGAGAGTGTCTGTATTACTAAAAGATTTTCTACTATGAAGTAGACAAGTACCTGAGCCATTGTGTAAAATCTATGCTGCACCCACAATTCTTTTATGTTTCGACCAAGTGAGATGGTTATTTTTAAAATTTCGTATATTTTATACAAATCAAATTGTCGATATACACTTGTAGATAGCTCTTCGTTGTTTGTTGTCAAGACTGTGACAACTAGAGATAAGTTCTACCGTCCAAATTTTAAATTTAATATATTCATTTTTATATATTACAAAAAGAGAAATAGTAATTTTAACATTTGGATACTTTTTATGTCTTGCTAATTCATTTAGTTAAATTTCTATAAAATGTTAAATCAAGCCCATAAGAGTCTTGGGTTGAACCAAGAATACCTTACTCAAAGGCAACAATCATCTTTGTTGTAAAATCGTTTATCAAAGTCAAATAATTCAGACATGCGAAGACATCATCACCTCCAACCGCCATTAATTGTTAAGAGAAAAGAGTAGAAAAGACAGAAGAAGAAATTGGAGTTTTCTAATTGGAATTGGTATAAAAACACTGAAAGATAAATAACTAAAATGGTGTTTTCTAACTTATTTGTAAAAAGCATGTAACTTACTCCACATTATGAAGCTCTAAGTCTACATTAGATTTAGATTATGCAGCATGAAATCCTTTAACGAAGAGCAACGAGCAAACACAGGAAGCAAATTATCGGCAAAACTGAGATGAGATAATCCAAACAATGATAGCTTTGTCAAAAGCTTACTGATGCAAAAACAAAACAAACAAACAATCGGTTAGCTAACACTGATATATCAATATAAAAATAGTATACAGAAATAAAAAGAAAAGACACATTTTACCTAAAATATTGGAATTGCTCAAGTATTCTTCTAGTGTATAACACATTGACGTTGAAATTAGCAAAGAAATCGATCACAATGCCTATTAAAAAGTTGAATTCTCAAGTTGATAATCAACCAAACACAAAGACATATCAAACTTTTACCTTATTTGACCATCACACCGCATGTACATAATTTGTTCAGTGAGTTGTTTTGCGTTGTGATGTCTTCTTAAATTGATGTTCTCGTAAGGCATGGGAAAATAACCATTATTGAAAATTAAAAAAAAAAAAGAACTTCAGAGTGTTGGCTTTGGTATTTTTCAGATTGTTGCTTATGGCAATGGTCATGCTTTTGAGGACAAAGACATTGAAGATTTTTATGTTCACCTTGGAAGATTTTTATGTTCAGATCGGCTTATAATTGAGGCCTAACTCACCGGATACCGTCGACGATTATGATAATCACCGGTGACAAAGATTTTTCTGAGTTAATTAACAATTGTGGTTTTTCAACTTTATTATCCTATAAAGATAATGCATATAAGGAGGTGACAGTCTCATCACATTTAGGTTGACCTTGGTCACTATGGTCACTATTCACTGATAAAGAATTAACTAGGTATAACTATTGAAATGTATGGCTGAGTAAGTGAGGATGTATATTGTTTTGAGTCCATATTAAATTTTGAGTGCACATTTTTCTAATTTACAATTAATTTAAATGTAGTTTAATTAACCCTAAACAAAAACGTTGTAGAGATTAATCTTTTTTTTTTTGAACTGGGTAGAGATTAATCAATGTGCAGTCTTTTCAAGTCTAATATATATATATATATATATTTTGTTAAGAACACACTATAAAAAATGATACAAATAGAAGAATAATAAATGAATGAATATATAAGTATATGACTAATCTTGGTTGTTACATCATGATCAAATGGCCATGATAACAATTGGATATCTTGTTCCACTAGCTATAATACCATATATGTATTTAACACCATTTTTTTGCCTTTAGTGATTATAAAAAACTATTAGAGTTTTTTTTGTTAAAAAAAATTTACCTTCAAATTGTTGAGAATCAAAAAGGAAAAAGAAAAAATATGATAAGCTTTTATGTTTAGTTTTTAGTTGAATTTTTAGATAAATATAATTAGATATAGAAAAATATATAATTGAATTATTTATATCATATTAAAATTATAAAAATATGAATTAATAAAAAAATATGACTTATATAGTTAGATTTGAATATATCTATATGTATATTATTATTTAATAACAAATAAAAATATATTGGTTTATCTATTAAGTTTTACCGAACCATTTAGGATCGAGTAAATATTAACCAATTAGATTATTACATAATATAGTTTGATTTGAGTCGATTTAAGTTCGGTTTCTTTATCCACCCTAACCAATATTATTATTAAATAACCTTAATTAAATTTTGTGAATTGACCTCAAATTAATTTGACTTGGACTTTTTTTCTATGATCCTTTGAAATACGACCGCCCGTTATTACCTCCAGCAGCATCTCTAGCCCCAACCCTTTGGCCCCAGTTCCATCTCCGGTGGGCCTGTCCCGAGGAAGCGAAAGCTGGGGATATCGAGGTCCAATGTAGAGCCATGAGAGTGAAGTATTCCAAAATGCAAAAGGTAGTCAAATTGTTTTGAAGCAGGATAAAGAAGCAGCCGAAAGAAGAGTGGACGATATATCTTTTGCAATGGAGTCATTAAGTGCAGAGTTGGTAAGAGAAAGGAATAGTCAATCTATTTACAATCAAAATGTCAACTTATTTTGTACGGACGATCATCATTGATCATCCTAGGATCCGATAAGTTACAGAGAGGAAAGTATCTTCGTGACAAAGGAATCGTTAAACTGCCCATCGGATGATCGAATCCAAACTCTTCCTCTGATTTATTGAGAAGAGCAAGAAACAAAGGCTGGCTTAGGTATGAAACTGGCACTAAGTACCTATGCTTCTTCATCTGGTTCTCGCCAACGTACATCGCAAGAAACCCTTTTGGTGCTTTGCTCGTTTTTGTTAAGGAGCCGCCAAGAAACCTCTTTGCATTGAAGATACTTCTCACCAAACTATTTTATTTTCTGAAAGTTTGATTCTTGAAGCTTCTGAATAATATATGGGATCAAATGAAGACTAAGAAGATTTAACTTATGTATTGCTTATGGTTGATGATATTCTTTCTGATTTGGGGTTGTATAAATAGATCAAATGAATGAGTTGAAACCTGTCTGAAATCTAACCCTGTCACACTCTGTCTGCAGAGCCTTGATCAGATAAAACACAATAAGAGCATAATTAATACATGGGACTAGATTAGCTAGGCCATAGAAACTTCCAATCTATATTGCATTTGTCATGTGCTCTGTTCTTGAATGAAATTGTGATAGAAACTTGTTGTCTAACAGCTTAAAGCCTACCCCATCGGACCATAGTTTCTTTTTCTGGAGAGGTTTGTCTATCAGAAACTGGTTTTGACCACAGAGATCCATTGCCCATCTTAAATTCAAGAAACATGACATAAATCATTACAAGACAATGAAACATGATAGAACAGAACTGGCATAGTCTTTCGTTTATTGTTTTAACCGTTTTCCAAATTAGCATTTGGTAGAAGACAGACAGAACAGAACCATGTGAAGCTCTCTGTCCCACTACAGATTTAAAAGATTCGAGAGAAGTTCGAAGTCTTTCATTTGATCTATATATACACCCACAAAACAGAACAACATCTTCATATCATCAATAAAAAGCAGTCAAAGAATTCACAGATTTCAAAAATCAAGACTTTCAGATTCAAATATTACTTTATTGAGGTTTCAAAGATCAAGAATTTCAGAACCGAAGTTGCCACAAGACCTCAATAAAGTAATATTTTGAATCCTCAAGAAGACAAGAACAGAGTAGAGTTTGCAGATACACAGAACATCTAACCAACATTGTTCAAAATCTATCAACACAGATTACACTACTTTATCTTATTACCTTCTTGCTTCTTGAGTTGCAGTGACCGTCTCACTAAACTTCGCCATAAGGGACCTCCACGAGTTGGCGTACCCCGCATTCTCGTATCTTCCAATCTTTACGGCCTAACTTGAACTCAAAGATAAGCTCGCTGGAAGTCACCTCTGCTTCAACTTCGAATATGTACAGATGCTCTGTTAAAAGTGGATATAGAAGATGCGCGCTTTTTTTACAGGTTACAGGAAGGCCGTCAATTCCGGTCATCGAGAATATATCATCACCAGCCTCATCTTTTCCTTTATTAAGCAATATGCATGCCTTAAATCTCATGGGTGTAGGAAGATGCCTTTCATTCAACTTGACTGTCAAGGAATATCCATTAGTAGCTCGGTGAGTGAAGTATGCAGGCACTTTTCTACCGGGTAAGACCGCATGCTTACTAGTCGGTGTCTGGATGATGAGGTCTCTGGCTTCTTGATTCAGTTTGAAGCACTTGGCAAAGTTGAGATAAATATTTGGACTGTGAAAGGACCAATCTAGTCTCTCCAGTGACTCACAATCTTCTGCATTTATGAAATAGAGCGAATCAGGAATCTGTGAGAGTACTGCCAGCTGTCTGCATCCTTTGAGCACAAGACGACGTAGACAATAGATTCTTTTGAACCATGGAGGAATTTCTTGTATTTCTGTATCATCCAAGTACAACTCTGTGATGCGGTTAAGAACATGAGGGAATTCCTTAAGGTTTTCAGTGTATGACATATGCAACTCATCAAGACAAGACCATGACCTGATCGAGAGAGGCACTTCTTCTATTGCAGTTCCTATGAGCTTGAGATCTGTAATATTTGTGGAGATCTCGGGAAAACTTTTCAGATGCGAGCAATGTTGGGAATGTCCTGAAATCTATTGTACTTGCTCTAATTGAAAGTCGTATAGTCGAGATGAGACAATCACATAACATTAGAGAGTCATAACGCTTTGCTAGAAGCCACTTATGATCAATGAGTTGAGAACTCATTGCTAGTGTTATATGATCCTACAGGGTCACACACCTAAGCAAACTGGGCGTTAAAGACGAGGTTGATCATTAATGTAATGATCCAGAGAATGCATATTTGATATGCATTCGATATCAATATTCTGGGGCAGTGTCGATCGTTGCACATAGTGCATCGATCGATGCAACTCGCGGATTAACCAGATTAATACGGTTTAATCGTTGGTTAATTCCGTTGTGGTTTAAGCCGACATATATAAGATATATGGTCGACCTAAACTCTTTCCTAACCTAATTTACAGCCACCAGAACATAGAAAGAAACCTCTCTAGAGATTAGATCTCTGTAAGGCACTAGCATCCCTGCGGTCCAGTTTTTGTGTGCGTGTGGATACCAGTAGAGGCGCAGCATTTGAGGCGCTTCGTGATCTCGATTATCTGCTAATACTTCCGCTGCAAATCAACAGGTAAATCTGAGATCCCATAGATTCAATTATATGAACCTTAGATCCTAGGCTCGGAATTCAGACTAGGGTTGCTAATCCTGATTAGAACTGCTAGAAATTCAGTCAGTGGTATCAGAGCTTTAGGGTTCCATTGAATCTGTAGCATGTTGATTAGATTAGTTGAATCTGAATTTGTGTATGGTTGATACAAACTTGCTAAAATTCGTTTTCATGAAAACCTAGTTTAGGGTTCTGTTTGAAAACGATTTAGGGTCTTTTCGCATGGTGTCGATCGATGCCAATCCGGCATCGATCGACACAGGGCGAAAACCCGATTAAAATATAGGTTTTTCGCATGGTGTCGATCGTTGCCAATCCGGCATCGATCGACACAGGGCGAAAACCCGAATAAAACTCAGTTTTTGCCTAGTGTCGATCGACACAAATGTTGTGTCGGTCGACCCAAACCTCGCGAGATTGATGAATCGGTTCAATTGGATTGGACCGATTATCGAGCTTGGTTAATAATGGTTGAACTCTGTGAATGGTTTAATTGCGATTGGTTTGATTAGGTTGGCATCGACCGATGCTAATGTAGCATCGATCGATGCTGACCAGTATTCAAAACCGGATCAATTGGATTGATCGGTTATCGCGGATTGCTTTTGGTTATCATGTATCGATCGACACTATAGTAGTGTCGGTCGACACCAGACTTGTTGATTAGGTTATTGAACCTGAAATCACAGAACCGAAGCAAGATGAATCAATTAATTATAAGAATTAAAACATCATAAAACTGAACGTTTTAAATGATTCCGTTCCTCAATCAAATATCAAGTGACACTTAATGTCTTTCCAATCTTGTCAACTGTCAAGACCCATTTAATTGTGCGATAGACTTGCAGTGCAAGATGTCCACAATTTCATGAGTAAGACAGAGGTAATCGTGTTGATGGACTTGCAGTGCAAGACGTCAACAATTACATGACTGAGAAGATTGATTTACTTGACTGGGCCATCAAAATCGTTTTGGGCTCAGAGACATCAGGTGGATTGAACATGAGATGTCGATCCACAACCAAGAGTTATATTGGATATAACTAGCAAAGTTGTTGCTTACCTAGATAGCTAAATTTGGGTGATAGCCAGTGGCTCACTCAAGTTTAGTGAAGTATGGGTCTTGGATCATTATATTCATCTGAGGAAACATTTGAATATAATGCGAGTTTTCTTAAAAGTTAAGATTTCTCATTTCTTGAACATCATAACTAAACCTTTTCCTTTCTTTGTTATCAGTTATGACTAACACTCATAATAACTCTTTCTCCCTGTGATCCGTCATTGAGAAGGACAAGTTAAATGGATCGAATTTTCTCGAATGGTATCGGAACTTGAGAATTGTTCTCAAGCAGGAGAAAAGGGACTATTTCCTGGAAACTGTTCTCCCTGAAAAACCGAGAGCCAATGCTGCACATGCAGAAAGGAGTGCTTGGGATAAGCATTCCAATGATGTGGTCGATGTGAATTGTCTCATGTTGGCTACCATGAACTCGGACTTGCAGAAAAGCAATACGAGAACGTGGAGTCGCCAGTGGAGATGATTACTAGCCTAAAAAGCATGTTTCAGGAGCAAGCACGAACTGAGAGATACCAGACGGTTAAATCTCTCATTGAATGCAAGCTACCAAAGGACAGTCCGGTCAGTCCTCATGTCATTAAGATGATGGGTTATATTGATAACCTGGGGAGACTGGATTGTCTCATTAGCCAAGAGTTGGCTACTGACATCATTCTGCAGTCACTGCCGTCAAGTTATGATCAGTTTGTTATGAACTATAACATGAACAACTTGACGAAGACGTTGACTGAACTGCATGGCATGCTCAAGACAGCTGAGCCTAATATCAAGAAGGGCACTCCTAATGTACTTATTGTACAAGGGGGTAAGAAGTTTAAGAAACTTGGCAAAGGCAAGGGAAAGGGCAAGGCAGTCCAGGTTGAGAACCAGGACACGCCTGCGCCAGCCCCGAAGCCCAAGCCGGGCCCATCTGAGACTGATAAATGCCATTACTGTAAAGAGCCTGGGCATTGGAAGAGAAATTGTAACAAATTCTTGGAAGAGAAGAAAAAGAAGAAGAAGACTTTCGAGACTTCATCAAGAGGCGCAGCATTTGAGGCGCTTCGTGATCTCGATTATCTACAAACACTTCCGCTGCATATTCATCAGGTAATCTGAGATCCCATAGATTCAATTACATGAACCTTAGATCCTAGGCTCGGAATTCAGACTAGGGTTGCTAATCCTGATTAGAACTGCTAGAAATTCCTTCAGTGGTATCAGAGCTTTAAGGTTCCATTGAATCAGTAGCATGATGATTAGATTAGTTGAATCTAGATCTTTGTATAATTGATACAAGCATGCTAAAATTCGTTTTCCTGAAAACCTAGTTTAGGGTTCTGATCGAAAACGTTTAAGGGTTTTCTCGCATGGTGTCGATCGATGCCAATCCGGCATCGATCGATGCAGGGCGAAAACCCAAATAAAATTTAGGGTTTTTCGCATGGTGTTGATCGATGCCAATCCGGCATCGATCGATGCAGGGCTAAAACCCGAATAAACCAAGTTTTCGCCTAGTGACGATCGATGCAATTGTTGCACCGATCGACACAGCCTCGCGAGATTGTTGGATCGGTTCAATTGGATTGGACCGGTTATCGAGCTTGGTTAATAATGGTCGAACACTATGAATGGTTTGATGGCGATTGTTTTGATTAGGTTGGCATCGACCGATGCTAACGTAGCATCGATCGATGCTTACCGGCATTCAAAACCGGATCAATTGGATTGATCGGTCATCGCGGATTAATTAATTATAAGAATTAAAACATAGTAAAACTGAACGTTTTAAATGGTTCCGTTCCTCAACCAAATATCAAGTGATACTTGATGTCTTTCCAATCTTGTCAACTGTCAAGACTCATTTCATTGTACGATAGGCTTGCAGTGCAAGGTGTCAACAATTACATGAGTAAGGCAGGAAGTAATCGTGTTAATGGGCTTGCAGTGCAAAGCATCAACAATTACATGACTGAAGAGATTGGTTTGCTTGACTGGGCTATCAAAATCGTTTTGGGCCCAGAGACATCAGGTGGATTGGACATGAGATGTCGATCCACAACCAAGAGTTATATTTGATATAACTAGCAAAGTTGTTGCTTACCTATAAAGCTAAATTTGGGTGATAGCCAGTGGCTCACTCAAGTTTAGTGAAGTATGGATCTTGGATCATTATATTCATCTGAGGAAGCATTGATTGAATATAATGCGAGTTTTTTTAAAAGTTAAGATTTCTCATTTCTTGAACATCATAACTAAACCTTTTTCTTTTCTATGTTCTCAGCTATGACTACTACTCATAATAATTCTTTCTCCCTGCGATCCGTCCTTGAGAAGGACAAGTTAAATGGATCGAATTTTCTCGAATGGTATCGGAACTTGAGAATTGTTCTCAAGCAGGAGAAGCGGGACTATGTCCTTGAAAATGTTCTCCCTGAAAAACCGAGATCCAATGCTGCACATGCAGAAAGGAGTGCTTGGGACAAGCATTCCAATGATGTGGTCGATGTGAATTATCTCATGTTGGCTACCATGAACTCGGACTTGCAGAAGCAATACGAGAACGTGGAGTCGCCAGTGGAGATGATTACTAGCCTGAAAAGCATGTTTCAGGAGCAAGCACGAACTGAGAGATACCAGACGGTTAAATCTCTCATTGAATGCAAGCTACCAAAGGACAGTCCGGTCAGTCCTCATGTCATTAAGATGATGGGTTATATTGATAACCTGGGGAGACTGGATTGTCCCATTAGCCAAGAGTTGGCTACTGACATCATTCTGCAGTCACTGCCGTCAAGTTATGATCAGTTTGTTATGAACTATAACATGAACAACTTGACGAAGACGTTGACTGAACTGCATGGCATGCTCAAGACAGCTGAGCCTAATATCAAGAAGGGCACTCCTAATGTACTTATTGTACAAGGGGGTAAGAAGTTTAAGAAACTTGGCAAAGGCAAGGGAAAGGGCAAGGCAGTCCAGGTTGAGAACCAGGACACGCCTGCGCCAGCCCCGAAGCCCAAGCCGGGCCCATCTGAGACTGATAAATGCCATTACTGTAAAGAGGCTGGGCATTGGAAGAGAAATTGTAACAAATTCTTGGAAGAGAAGAAAAAGAAGAAGAAGACTTTCGAGACTTCATCTTCAGGTATTTATGTTATAGAAGTAAATGTTACTACTTCTGGTTCTACTTCTTGGGTATTGGATATCGGCTGTGGTGCTCATATTTGTACAAATATGTAGGGCCTAAGCAACAGTAGGAAGTTGGAAAGGGGACAAGTGGACCTGCGCGTGGGGAATGGAGCAAGAGTTGCTGCATTAGCCGTAGGAACATATAACTTGTCTTTACCTTCTGGTTTGGTTTTAAAGCTTAATAATTGCTACTATGTACCTGCTATAAGCAGAAACATTATTTCCATTCCTATTTTGGATGTGGAAGGATATCAGTTTTCAATTAAGAATAAATGTTGTTCTTTTGATTACAATGATATATTTTATGGTAGCAGCCCATTAGAGAATGGGCTTTATGTTTTAAACCAGACTGCACCAATCTATAACATTAACACCAAGAGATTCAAATCAAATGACACGAATCAGACTTTTCTTTGGCATTGTCGTTTGGGCCACATAAACGAGAAACGGATCCAAAAGCTCCATAGTGATGGGCTTCTGGGCTCATTTGATTATGAATCATGTGAGAAATGTGAATCTTCTTTACTGGGCAAAATGACTAAGGCCCCTTTCAACAAATCAAATGAAAGGGCCAGTGACCTGTTGGGCCTTATACATACAGATGTGTGTGGCCCAATGAGCACAAGTGCCAGAGGAAATTTTCGATACTTCATTACCTTCACTGGTGATTTCAGTAGGTATGGCTATGTCTATTTAATGAGACACAAGTCGGAATCCTTTGAAAAGTTCAAAGAGTTCCAAAATGAAGTACATAATCAACTTGGCAAAAGTATTAAGGCTCTTCGATCAGATCGTGGAGGAGAATACTTAAGCCAAGAATTCAGTGATCATTTGAGAGATTGTGGAATTGTTTCACAACTCACTCCTCCTGGAACACCACAATGGAATGGGGTGTCCGAGAGGAGGAATCGAACTTTATTAGATATGGTTCGATCAATGATGAGTCTCTCAACTCTTCCATTATCCTTTTGGGGATACGCTCTAGAAACGTCTGCGTTTACACTTAATAGGGTTCCGTCAAAATCAGTTGCAAAGACACCACATGAGATGTGGACTGGAAATGTTCCAAGTTTGTCTTTCCTGAAGATTTGGGGTTGCGAAGCTTATGTTAAGCGATTAATTACAGATAAGCTCGAACCCAAATCTGATAAGTGCTACTTCGTTGGTTATCCTAAGGAAACCAAGGCATACTACTTTTACAACCAATCCGAGAACAAAGTGTTTGTTGCTCGGAACTGTGTTTTTCTTGAGAGAGAGTTTCTTTCCAAGAGAAACAGTGGGAGTAAAGTACAACTCGAAGAAGTTCGAGAGCCACAGGAAACCGCCCAGCCCATTGTGGAGGAGCAACAGTTGGATCTACAAAGAGTTGTAGAGCCAACGCCTGTGGAGCCTGAAATTCGCAGATCCGAAAGGATCCGTCACGAACCCGAGAGATATGGATTTCTCGTAACCAATTGTCATGATTTGTTGATCATTGACAGTGACGAGCCAGCGAATTTTGAAGAAGCAATGATGAGCCCTGACTCCGAAAAGTGGCTAAAAGCTGCTGAATCCGAAATGGGATCCATGTCACAGAACCAAGTATGGACTTTGGTTGATTTACCCGATGGTGCAAGACCCATTGAGTGTAAATGGATTTTCAAGAAGAAAATTGATGTGGATGGAAATATTCAGATATATAAAGCAAGGCTAGTGGCAAAAGGTTTCAAACAAATTCATGGTATTGACTATGAAGAAACCTATTCACCTGTCGCCATGCTTAAATCCATTCGGATTCTCCTAGCAACAGCTGCTCATTATGATTATGAGATCTGGCAGATGGACGTGAAAACAGCTTTCCTTAATGGAATTCTGGAAGAGGATGTGTACATGACACAACCCGAAGGTTTCATCGATCCAAATGCAGCTAGGAAAGTATGCAAACTTCATCGATCCATTTATGGATTGAAGCAAGCATCTCGGAGTTGGAATCTTCGTTTTGATGAAGCAGTCAAAAAGTTTGATTTCATCAGAAGCGAAGAAGAACCATGTGTTTACAAGAAGACTAGTGGGAGCGCGGTTGCATTTCTCGTGTTGTATGTAGATGACATACTTCTTCTCGGAAATGACGTTCCGTTGTTACAGTATGTTAAGACTTGGCTCGGAAGTTGTTTTTCAATGAAAGACATGGGAGAAGCCGCGTATATTCTTGGAATAAGAATCTATAGAGATAGATTAAACAAGTTGATTGGACTGTGTCAAGACACTTATATCGATAAAGTCTTACACAGGTTCAGAATGCAAGATTCTAAGAAGGGCTTCATACCATTGTCTTATGGCATAAGTCTCAGCAAGAAGCAGTGTCCTGAGACACCTGCTGAGCGAGATCGCATGAGTCGGATTCCCTATGCCTCGGCGTTGGGATCCATCATGTATGCCATGCTCTGTACTCGTCCAAATGTTGCTTGTGCTTTAAGCATGACGAGTAGATACCAATCGGATCCAGGTGAAAGTCACTGGACAGCAGTCAAGAATATTCTGAAGTATTTGAGAAATACTAAGGATAAATTCTTGGTGTATGGAGGAAGTAATGAGCTGGTAGTAAGTGGTTACACAGACGCAAGTTTTCAGACAGACAAAGATGATTTCCGATCACAATCTGGTTACATCTTCTGCCTGAATGGCGGTGCAGTCAGCTGGAAGAGTTCCAAGCAGGACACTGTAGCAGATTCCACAACTGAAGCTGAGTACCTCGCTGCTTCTGAAGCGGCAAAGGAGGATGTTTGGATCAAGAAGTTCATCACTGAACTTGGTGTGATTCCTAGCATTTCTGAACCAGTGGCTTTGTATTGTGACAACAATGGAGCCATTGCGCAAGCAAAGGAACCTAGATCACATCAGAAATCCAAACACATAGAAAGGCGATATCACCTTATCCGTGATATTGTGAATATAGGAGATGTGAAGATCAGCAGAGTCCCAACTGATGAGAACGTAGCTGATCCGCTGACCAAGCCCCTTCCAAGGCCTAAGCATGAGTTTCACACTGCTGCTGTAGGCATTAGATTTCTTAAGATATGATCTTGTTTTCAGTGGGAGTTATATTTGGTTTTTAGTTATGACTTGATGTTCGAAAAACATAATTTAGTTATGTTATATTAATGAAATTGTTTCAGCATTATTTAATTGTGAATAATTAAATATATATTGTCCCAAAGTAATTTATGACATTTTATAGGTCATCAAGTATGTGACTTGATCATGAAACCCTATAAGAAACAAATGACATAAATTATAAATGGTCCCTAGTCGAGGTTGTTAAAATGGGACACTAACAACCACGTGAGACTAGTATGTGAGGTGACTGATGACTATGTTTCATGGAGTCATTTAATAAGTGTATTAAAGTCAATCACATAGATATGTGTTAGAGAACACATGATCGGACTTGACCCGTTAATGAGAACTCTACAAGATGTTATATGAGTGTCATAAGAGTTTCTCATTATGACTAAAGAGAGTAGTCCTTAGACCTGAGTTCATCATGTCCTCTCTTATATGGATTGGTTCGTCTTGACTTTGTCAAACGTCAGCCGTAACTGGTGATCATAAAGACACTGATTAGGCGTATCATGAAATATAAAAGAGACATGGATGGAACAAGATGGGATTTGTACCTCCTATATAACAGGAGTTAAATATCTCTGGGCCTATCGAAGATTTGATACTGGAAATGCGTGGCCACGCTCAAACGAGGTGATTGTCAGTCGTTTGTTTTATCAGTACAAATCGGGATTCGATAAACGTGATCTGGCTTAATAAGGATGACACAGTTCTTGCCTTATGCTAGATTGAGATATAGCTACAAAGGGATTGAAGGAATAGATGATTCCAGTACAAGTGGGAGATTGTTGGGAATGTCCTGAAATCTATTGTACTTGCTCTAATTGAAAGTCGTATAGTCGAGATGAGACAATCACATAACACTAGGGAGTCATAACGCTTTGCTAGAAGCCACTTATGATCAATGAGTTGAGAACTCATTGCTAGTGTTATATGATCCTACAGGGTCACACACCTAAGCAAACTGGGCGTTAAAGACGAGGTTGATCATTAATGTAATGATCCAGAGAATGCATATTTGATATGCATTCGATATCAATATTCTGGGGAAGTGTCGATCGTTGCACATAGTGCATCGATTGATGTAACTCGCGGATTAACCAGATTAATACGGTTTAATCGTTGGTTAATTCCGTTGTGGTTTAAGCCGACATATATAAGATATATGGTCGACCTAAACTCTTTCCTAACCTAATTTACAGCCACCAGAACATAGAAAGAAACCTCTCTAGAGATTAGATCTCTGTAAGGCACTAGCATCCCTGCGGTCCAGTTTGTGTGCGTGTGGATACCAGTAGAGGCGCAGCATTTGAGGCGCTTCGTGATCTCGATTATCTGCTAATACTTCCGCTGCAAATCAACAGGTAAATCTGAGATCTCATAGATTCAATTATATGAACCTTAGATCCTAGGCTCGGAATTCAGACTAGGGTTGCTAATCCTGATTAGAATTGCTAGAAATTCCTTCAAGCAATCAGTGAGATCAAGTGTATGGAGGGATTCCAAGTTGATGTTGATAGGAAGAACCTCCAGCTTGGAGCATCCTTGTAATCTCAAACAACGCAACTCCTGAAGGTTTCCAACAAAAGCAGGAAGCTCCACCAGATTTAAGCAATGACTAAGGTATAACTTTTCAAGATTAGTGGCATTTCCAATCCAGGAAGGTAACTCCACCACACATGACAAACTGCTAAGTTCCAACGTTTTGAGATTAATGGCATTCCCCATAGAGGAAGGTAACTCCGCCAGACTTGAGCATCCACCAAGATATAACTTTTCGAGATTAGTGGCATTACCTATATAGGAAGGTAACTCCACCAGACTTGAGCATCCACCAAGATCTAACTTCTGGAGATTAGTGGCATTCCCCATAGAAGAAGGTAACTCTACCAGACTTGAGCAATGACCAAGGTCTAATTTTTCAAGATTAGTGGCATTTCCAATCCAGGAAGGTAACTCCACCACACATGACAAACTGCTAAGTTCCAACGTTTTGAGATTAATGGCATTCCCCATAGAGGAAGGTAACTCCGCCAGACTTGAGCATCTACCAAGATATAACTTCTCGAGATTAGTGGCATTACCTATATAGGAAGGTAACTCTACCAGACTTGAGCATCCACCAAGATCTAACTTCTGGAGATTAGTGGCATTCCCCAGAGAAGAAGGTAACTCTACCAGACTTGAGCATCCACCAAGGTATAACTTCTTGAGATTAATGGCATTCCCCATAGAGGAAAGTAACTCCACCAGACGTGAGCATCCACTAAGATCTAACTTCTCGAGATTAGTGGCATTCCCAATAAAGGAGGGGAGACTGATCAGACTTGAGCAATTACGAAGCTTCAATATTTAGAGATTATTAGTATACCCAATAGTGGAGGGAAGTTTCACCAGGCTGGAGCAATCACTCAGATCCAATCTCTGAAGATTAGTGGCAGTTGAGAGATCAGGAAGCTCAGTTTACAGAATAACTCAAATCCATCCACTTGAGATTTTGAAGCGACTGTAGAGACAAAAAAAAACAAGAACACGTTTATACACTTAGTAGTTAGTAGTCAACATAATAAAGAAAAAAAAAACACTTAAAGAACATAACAACACACATCAATAAATCAAAATTACTTACTTTAATTCCTTCCCACAACTTTTCAAGCTTGCTGTAACCCAAATTCACTTCGACCAGGAACTCCGAGTTAACAACAGAAGGCAAGAATGTCATGGGAAAATGAGTCCAGTGTAGTAATCGGAGCTTCCGAGATAGATAGCCTAGACCACACAGTAGATGAAAGTTATTATGACCTATCCCATTAATTCTAATGAACTGAAGATTAGGCATTCCTTCAAGGCTCTTTCACTTATATTTAACTCGTCCTTGACTCCATGGAACTTGAAATCTATGCCTATGACACTTCTACTACCCTGACAAAGGGAAATAAAGAAATAGAGATGGTTAGTTATCAAATAAACTCAATTTGTAGGGAGACATGACAAAACTTACAGCTGCACCATCAGTTAGTAGTTCACAAATCTCTCTTTTATCAACCAAAAACTGGCGCTGTCCAGGCTCACGAATAGATTGTTTACGGACAATATCTTTACCCAGTTGTATTAGCAAATTATGAATCTTTATAAACCCACGATCCATAGATATGAGAGATTTCTCATCTAAGATGTTAAGCCCTTGCCTCACATCCAAGAACCTGTTTGCAAGATGGTTTTCCACTTTGTTAATGTTTTCATAGTTGAAAAAGCAGGCTAGATGAAGAAACAGATCCTTTTCATCTTCATCTAATGCGTCATAGCTGAACTTCAAGATGCTACCAACTTCTGTGTTAATGGAAGTCCGTAACTTTGGTAGCGCATTTGCCCACTCTTGCCTGGACATTCTCTGGAAATAAGAGCCCATAACTCTTAGTCCCAAAGGGAGCTGACCTGCAAGTCTTATAACTTCCCAAGCAAGCTCCTCAAAACCATCTTGAGGGGAACTTTGACCAAAAGCATTCATGCAAAAGATTTGACGAGCTTCATCAGTTGATGGAAAATCAACCTTGTAGATATGGTTGATCCCATGTGCTCTAAAAAGGTTTTGATCTTGTGTTGTAATAATAATTCGACTCTCGGGACCAAACCACGAGGTTTCTTTCGTCATGGCATCTAGTTGTACTAATTGATCCACACCATCAAGAACGACAATAATATTATGCTTTCTTGATAATTGGAAAGGAAGAAGTTACAATAGAGGATTTGAACACAAAACGTTGACTCCATTGGCTGAGAGAAGATGTTGATAAAAGCCTCTTGTTTTGCAATATACCTACTATTTCCTCATAGAATATTATCAAGAAAGCATAATATTATTGTCGTTCTTGATGCCATGGAGAAAAAATCTAAAATAAGAAAAAGAAAGCATAAACAATCATTCGAGTCAATGAAGACAGGCTCTAAGCAGGAAGAAGAAACGTAAGAACACAAGCAATTTCAAGGCAAGCAATGACCAGTCACTATGATTCTTTTTGGTTATACTGAATAAAGTTGAAAAGTGATGTACATACAATTTCATATAAACCGATTATTTCTCTTTAGTTAATTTTTTTTTCTTTCAAATTCATGCAAAAGAATCAAATGGATAAGATTTGTAGTCTACACATGTTGAATCAGACAAGATCTCTTATAACCGAAATAAGAGATTCATAAACTAAGTTATATATATGCAAAAACAGAGTCGAAGAAGACAAACTTACGACCCAAGAAACGTCCTTGAATGCAGAGAAGACTCTTCTCTATGCAGACAACGAGATGTAGTGATCATAAACAATTGAGTTAACAAAAAAAAAAAAAATGGGTTTAATGAACTGACACCATCAGCCTACGAGTCTCAACGGTTCTGAAGAGTTTCGATTGCCTTTTTCCACTGCAAAGCTCGTTGTTTCGCGTCTTCAAACGATAAAACCTTCTTCGGCTGCCAATAAAGAATCAAACAGTCAAGTTTCATAGCCTAGAAATATAAGAATAGTGGAAAGCTGGTGAGATCATTGGATTGTGTGTTACTGTGCAAATCTTGAAATGAGTAGGACTTGAGACTTGAACATTGAGGTCGTTGGAGTTGTCAGACCAGATGATATTCCCTTTCACAACAAGCTTTGATGGATCAACATAGATCAGTCTCGGTTTGTTGGTGAGTATTAGCTGCACCTTCTTACTTGTGATTTTCTGTAGCTTCTTCACTGCTGATATCATTAAAACCGATTCTCCTTGTTCAAGAAACTGTTGCCTGATACAAAAGACATAATTACAAAACCGAAGGATCTCCAACATGTGTTGGGTAGTGTCTAGTAGTGTCTCACCATTCAGAAGTTGAAGAGAGGCCCCCGTGTCCATCGTTCAGCATGACAGAAGCATCTCCAACATGTGTTGGGTTCTATGGAGAACCATCCCTCTCAGGAGATGCTGATTGAGACTGCACAAGATAAAACTGGATCAAAAGAAGGACAAGACGGTAAACATTCCGGCTTGGGGGTTAGGAGTATGATATAGTGAGGTAAATACGGAAGGATCTGGAGCTAGTTTTGGAGGAGTTTGTGATCTTGGGTTTTTCCAATCAACTCCTTTGAAGAAAGGATGTCTCTTGAGAGAAGCATAACCTTCTGATCCAGCTCCTGGTCTTTTACTAGGATCTGTATCCTGAGAGAGTACCAAAGGTCAAGACTTGTGTTTCCTGATGAGCAAAGACTGAGTAAAGTGAGCATTTCTTACCAGCAATCGGTCAATGAGGTCTCTAGCTGCTTCTGAGAAATGATTTGGGAACTTTATATCTCTCGCTATAATCCTCTGGAAAATCAGCCACTCACTTGCATCCTTGAATGGAGAAGTTCCTGGAAGCATTTGGTACAGAGTGCAGCCGAGTGCCCAGAGATCGTTTCTGTTTGAATGTGTTCCAGAAATACCAAAGAATTTAGACATTGTACTAATCCACAGAACCAAAAAGCTACTTTATAATTAAAAGCTCCATATCTTCATCTTGAATAGTTTGTTCTGACACAATCATCTTACCCAAAAGTTGCTGGAGAGGAGTTGAGAACTTCAGGAGGAACATATGCAGCCGTCCCGACAAAAGTGCAGGCCTTATCATCTGCATAAGTCACCAGTTTACAGACAGTCAAACAAAACAAGAATCTGAAAACAATTATCAATGAGAACCTAAGCCTCAAGAATATAGGACAGGAGGACATACCGGAAGCCGCATTAGGAAGTAATGTGATCTGGCTGTCTTGCATTGGCTTTACACTACCAAAATCCGCAATCTTAATGTGTCCATCTGAAGTCAGTAACAGATTCTCCGGCTACTCATTCAAAATTCAAATTAGCAACAATGTCCCTTGTTGGGTCTTAAAAGAGATGATATATGAAAAAGAAGGTACCTTAATATCTCTATGTATCAGTCCCATATTATCTATATACTCCAGAGCATCCACAACCTCTGCACTATAGAACCGAGCTTCATCCTCCGATAGACGACCTTTCTACCAAAAACAAAAGAGAAGAACCATAAATGCAACTACATTTTGAGAATATGAATCAATCTCCTAGATTCTGAAACCTTACTCGTGTGATTTGGTCGAAAAGTTCCCCACCTTCGCAAGATTCAAGCGCCATATCTATAAGAATGAAGTGAAAGCAACGGACCAAGATCAAGCACAAACAGTGGATAATATTCATGGTCTATCAAACAAATGGACTTGAATAGAAAGTACCTACACAATGAGAATGTATCTTGAAATGTAAAGAAGAGTTTGATAATCCCAGGATGGTCGAGTTGATCAAGAACAATCCTTTCCAACTTGACATAAGCTGTTTTGTTCTCCTTGGTGATAAACTTTTTGTCCATGATCTTCAAAGCATACACATCCAGCTGAAAGAAACTTAAAGCTATCGTACAAGTGTCCCAGCTCACACCCACGATATGAATCGACTAAAAGGATCGATTTTTAAAGCAGAAAGCACCAGATTCATGACGATAATCGAGTAAATTGATTACCTTTGATTAAGAGCCAACGCCAACGCCATAGATCTTGTCGAGCTCGAAATCCTGGATAGTGAAATTCTCCTGAGGAGCCTTAAATGCGAAGCTTTTGCTTCTGGATATGCTCTCACCATTTGATGAATTATCTTGAAGAACAAGCTTTGAATCAAATTCCTTCTCCGTTGTCATCAACATATCCCAACTTTCTTTCTACATCTTCAATTTTGTTTTTAACATAATTTTAAGATAAAAATCATTTTTTTTTTAATTTCATTAGTTCAAGATGTTCCATAGAACAAGAGGGTAGTCATTGGGCTAACGAACTAAATGTCTTTCTGTATTATCTCCATATAAGGGTCACTGATATTCTCATGGCGACAATGCTCAACGGAGCAGCCATCATGTCTTAACTCATTAGGAGAAAAAGGGAAACAAAATTGGAATACAAATCTTCAGACATTGTCACAAACGTACCGACCTTGTCTGTGTTTCACATCACATTCAGTTTTTTCGAGCAAACCTTTTCAAACTCATGGGTAGCTCCGCCGCAGCATCTTCACCGATCCTTCTCTTCTTACCTGCAGTGTTGTGCTCTTGTTCCGGGAACGTCCGCTTAGCCTTCTCAACCAACTCTTTCTTCTTCTTAGTCTGCTTGCTTGGTTTATTCCTTCCTTTAGTCTTCTTCTTCAACTCAACACTCTTTGCTGCTTCTATAGCCACCTCTTTCTCAGCTTCTATCTCTCCTCTCGTTGGCTTCTCTTTCCTCCTTGAGGGTCTCATCGCACCAATCTTGGAAGGATCCAGCATGATTGTCTCAGGTGGGAGTTTATCAAGAAGCAAATGGATTTCCTTCTCCCGTCTCTGTTTCGATGTTTCAAAGGGATTAGCCACCCAAGAATCGAAGTTAGGTTCTCCAGACCCTGGAATGAGAATGCTAGACCAACCCATTGAGTGACCAATCCCGAGAACATCCTCATATGGTCTGAACATAACCTTCTCAATCTGGTAACCTTTCACCATTGAGTGGTTCATGTATCTACTGTAGTTATGTGAAGAGCCACTACTTGAATCTCCTAAAACTTGAACAAAGGAGCCAGTTCCAGCTGCTAGCAAACCTTTCTGACTGAAACTCAGCGTCTTGGCATGGAAACCGTGAATAGTCTGAATCTCTTCGAATTTACGCAGATCCCAAATCTTGACTTTACGTTCTTTACCGGACGTAGCCATGAGATGGCCATTTGGATGAAATGCGAGAGAGGAGACTGGACCAAGGTGACACCGCATTTGGACTAGAGGTGCTTGGCTAGTGGGTTTCCACAATGTTACGGTTCCACCAGAATGTCCCAACGCAACAACACCATTGTAAGGATTCACTTCCATTACATCTGTTCGGCCTTTACCTGTTCGGATACTAGCCACCATGTCACCATAGGTTACGTCTTGATAATGTAGCTGCCCAATTTTGTTCACTGATGCAAGCAGGAAATGGTTCTTTAGGAACCGGAGTCTGGCCACTGGGCCACGTTCCTGAAGTAGACAAAGTTTGAAGTCAATAACCAAGAACGCTAGGCATATGTTTCCTTCTTTGATCCACATAGTTTTCAATGAACATATCAACAAAGAAAATCAATAAACCTCACCTTCAAACAATGGAGTTCAGTTCCATCTCTCCCATAAATATAAGAATACCTGTCCAAAATAAGAGCCAAAATATTAGACCAGGCACCCTCCAAGACACAAGGAGGCACAGCATACAGAAGAGGATGTTAATACATACTTCTTCTGGGCAGCTGCAAAGAATTGGTCATTGTGCAGGAATGCAACATCACGTACTGTTTCTCTTACCTGAAGATAACATCAACTTCTGTCATCTAGATCATAAAGATTAGATATAAAATAGCCCTGATTAAAGTTATAATGAAACAAAAACCCGACCTGGATCTCTTTAATTAAGTTCATAGTCATCATGTCGACAAGAGCAAGGTGGCCTTTGCGACCACCAGCTATCATATGTCGACCACTTGCAGTAAAATCAAGTTTGTAAGGGCCAAGATCTACAAATTTTCACCGGTATCAGTAAAATGAATCAGAAGCACACATAACGAACAGAGTGTTTGTCACACAGATTAACCTAACTACAAATTTTACATACATTACATTTGATTTTCCTACTGAGAAGAAGCTATTGAGCATTTACCTGGGAGCACTATGTCATATTGGTTTCTTGAGCTTAATTTATCTACTTCATTGGCAATATCTGTCTGTTTGATCCGCCATGTCTTCTCTAAACCTTCAGTCTCCAAATAGCCTGCCGCAGCCGGCAAGAGCCACTACATAAAAACACACCAGATAACAAGACAATAATTAAGATTCAAAACCAGCTGAAATATCAAGAACAAAGGAATCAAAACTGTTGCTCAACGTCAAGTGAAACACAACAGTTTCATTCAGAGCTAATTGAAGGAGTATATTTACCTTCTCGATTTTAGCAGCAGCTTTTGCAGATTTACCATATATCTTTTCTCGTGAAGCAAGTTGAGTCTTTAGTTTCTTATCTTTCAATGTCTGCAGAACAGGAAGAAAACACTCAACTTCTGCATTTCCCAACCAAAAGCCACAATCTTTAAAACTCTTATGTATATACCTCTAAATTAGCACCGTCTCCTCCTCTAAGATATTTCTTTTCTTTAGCCTCTAACTCAACATCGATCTCCTGCATACAAATTTGAAGCAAAGCACTAGACTTTACTAAAACCCACAAACAATAAAGTGTTTTGAGATTCTAACCCAACGAAGGTAGTAAGTACCTGCTCATCAGGAGGCAGGACCTTCTCCATGAGATTGTTATCCTCTAAATCGACTTCCATATTGATCTGAGATTAGAGAAAGCGGCGCGGTGTAGAACAACACACGACAGTGAAGCTTTCAATGAAAGATTAAAAACCGGCGTGAATCTTTTAAGGGTTTAGCAGAAATATGTGTCAACAGGCGAGAAGCACTGAGAGCTCCGACATCGATCCTTGGCTGCCTGACTAGATTTGAGGGTTTTGTAATTTTTAGGGTTTTACTCCTTTAGAAAAATATTATAAAAAATAATCAAATTTAAAAAAAAAAAACATAAAACAAAGGAAAAAATAAAGCTGTTTTAAGTAGGCCTGGATTGTTTTCAAATGGGCCTGAGCTGATAAATAGAGCCTGAACCCATGAGCTAATTACTTCCACACAGTATATATACATACAAATATGAAATTTTCCTTTTTGCTAAAAACAAATATGAAAGTTGTTTTGTGTTATACTAACATTTATTTTATTTGATCAAATTTAAACTCATGTAGACAGTGATTACTGTTCTACAATTTTGAACGCGTCATTGCATATTCGGTTGAAGGTGGGTGACTTTATTTCATCAGAAAAAAGGTGGGTGACTTTAATCTGTTGACTCTTCCAAGTCGTGTTTTTTTCTACTAGACTGTTTTGTATGTTTCATGATGATAAATTGATAATGATTCTGAGATTATATCAATTAAGATAATAGCATTAAAGTCTTTCGTCCACATCTTTATATATTGTAGGATTAGTTTCTGCAAAGTTGAAAGTTAGTTAATCAATTGATTTGGCTTAAGACAGTTGGTTATATTTTATTTTTTTATAACAGTCGAGATCCTATATTTTTTAGGTCCAAAACTAATTTCATGAGATCTTATACTCCCTCCGTTTTAAATTACTTGATGTTTTAGACATTTTTTGTTTCATATTAGATGACGTTTTCGATTTTCAATGTAAAATTTATTAACTTTTTAAGTTTTATGACTATTTGTATTCTGCAGTTTGTTTTATCATTGGTTGAATTGTGTTTACGTGGATAGTTAATGATGTTTTTGTTTAGGAAAAATAAAAAAATAAATGTTTTCTTAATTTGTGTGCTTGAACCAAAAACAACAAGTAATAAAAAACGGAGGCAGTATATGGATACACGTTCACATTTTTTACCAAATTTAAAATGCGATTAGATAACCAAGTAGAAATAGTTAAATAATTCTATGATTAAAAGGAATCGATATCACTAGTCTAAATCAATATGATGATTCCTTCATCAAATAAAAATCGTTAGACTACAACCACTTAGTTCAGTTTGTTATGTTAGCTATACAATTGTTGTGAATTCTAGTATGATCACATCTAAAACAATTTGTGACTAGTTAAGCTTTTGAGGGTTTGAAAAATAATTAACAAACTAGAATAGTCTGTGACCTTGACGGGTTTTATGTAAAAGATTTATAGAGAAATATACCAAACCCGTATAATTTCTAACTCAGCATTCATGATGTGACCCATTTCTTGAAAGTGATCCCGTAACGACAGGACCGACCTATATAGCTATCTTTGGAGCTGTAGGACAATTATTGTTTGTTATTATTATTAATATTTTTTGTTAACTAGCGCAAAAACATTGGATTCCATCTCTGTATTTTTCACGGATTAGTCTTGCTTATATTAAAATAATAATAATTTGTTTACATTTTTATATAAGTATCAATAATATTTTCATCAAATGTAGTGTATACTGTATCCTAATTCCCTCGAAAGTCGAAACCTAACATGATCATTTAAAATGTACCTATAAATAGATTAAGAAAGTACCAAATCTGTTTTTGATAATAATAAATACATCTATGTCCCGCATGTGGCTGCTGGTGTGCTGGTCCGGTTAGGACTCAGGCGGCCTCGTCTACTAATGATATAAAATGTAACAACTACTATCCCAAAACAACCAATTGCGATAATTAACTTTTCTTGGTTAGATAATTAATATAGTTGGTATACATGTGACATGTCAATTATGATTTGCATGATCGAAACATTGATCATACACCCGTTCATCTGTATGATAGGGAGACAGTTAGATATGAAGTTCCTAAACCATCCAAGAGATAGCCATCATTCTCCTTATCTTTAATTGTGGTGTCGATTTGTATAGTCTTTGGAACTTTATGATATTTGTTATTGCGAAATATGTAAATATATTAGTATAAGAATAAATTACAAAAAGAATACAAGGAATGAAGTCATGATTTGGAGGCCATGCACGTTACGTTTCACTTGCTTTCTTTGTCTACATTGTACATTACAACATATAAAATGCTAAAACGGTGGTGAATGCTAATCATTCATGTTATTTTTATTCATATCACTACGTAAACGCAACTAATACCATAAAATATATATACGTTCTATATAATATACTGATCCGCTTTACAAAAAAAGGGTATGTAATACAACAAAATATCAATATGTATATAATGTATATATCCAGTGGCGGATCCAGAAACTTTTTTTACCGGGGGCACAATTCCATCGAATTATAGTAACAAAAAAATTCTTTATTTTATTTTTTATTTTATTCTTGAATATCAAAAGATAGTAATATTATTAACAAAACATACTAGTTTATTACACTTATTTAGAAAATATATCTTTAAAATAATGTGAACAGTATTTGTATATCTAATAATTATGTATCAGTTTATGATACATATGAAAAGATGATAAAAACTAGCAAAAATAATAATAACTAATTTGACAAAAAAAAATACTTGTTTTAAGTATGTTGAATATTATAATTTAAGAAGCATTCATGAAAAAAGACAATGGAATTAAAGTCCAATTTGGGAAGACAGCGTGTATATAGAAAATAATTAAACAAACAATGATTAGGATAATATCCATATAGAAACTAAAGGGAGTCTTAACCAAAAGAAAGAAAATAGAAGGCAGTAGAAGACAAAACCATAACTTCAGGAAAAAAAATCAGGGAATAATGAAACTACGAAGGGGGCAATAGCGATTCGAACCTACGTTTACCGGGGGCAATGGACGGGACTAGCCAGTTGTGATACAAAATCTTTCATGTAACTAATGAAGATAATAATGGATTTATCATTTAACCGGGGGCACCTGCCCCCCCTTTGCCCTACCTAGATCCGCCATTGTATATATCAATATGTTATATACATATATCACCAGATACACATGCACCACGATATTCAATCACTTATCTGTTTGTAATACAATCTTGAAAAAATATATTTAATCCTTGAAAAGTTATATCTTACGGATGAAACCTTCCTAAATATAATGTAGTATTGAGGCAAAATTAATAAAGAGTGTTTACTAATTTGTTCTTCATATACTTGAACTTATTATGTCATAGTAGTTTATGTTATTGTTGCTATTACGTACGCTACCTTCCGGATTCAACCCCCACAATTCATGTTATTGACAAATGATGTTTGCTAATTATAGTAAATGATGTTTGCTAATCCTAAATGAGTCATATATCCATTCGTATTAAAATATTGCGGGCTTGATTTTACCATGAACCTGTAGTTCTTTAATCTAAATATCCTACCATAAAATTGAATTATGAGCTCGTATTCTAGTGGTAAATAAAATGTTAGTAACTTTTTATCATTCAAGTTCGAATTTTCCTGGCCATCTAGCTGCGCTTTAAAGTTGAAATAATTTTCAAATGTATATCCAGATGCAAAGTTTCGTGGAATTAGTCTTTAGATCCAAAAAGCTTTTAAAATCCTGACAGTTATCAAAAAAATAAATATATATAACTTTTGGATCAGAGAGGAAAAGTTTGGGAATGTCTCACTTCAGAAATTGGAAAGTTTGGTTTTGGGTTTCACCAAAGTTATCTTGTAATTTAATAACAGGCGATATGAATATCACATAAATTAATCGAAAAACTTAAAAGTATGATAGTATTTCAAACAAAAATATTAAGTAATACTTTAGTATGTTTTTACTAAACTATCAGATCAGTCAATATATATTAGGTGATTGGTCTGCACCATGTGCAAGCATTAATATATTTTAATTAATTATTTTGGATGTTGCATCTAGATATTTTGTTTTAAATTTTTAATTTTATATTTAGATTGTACACCTAAATATTTATTTGTTTATTTTTTTTATCTTGGGTCATTATCTAGATGCGACTAACTAAAAAATATATTTTAACTTAAATACATAATGATTACTTCTAGATATATATTTTAATTATTTTTAATTACATCTTGACATATATCTGCAAAATCAGGTTTTCGTCAAAATCACGTTTCCCGTAAAAATTGTATTTTCCGTCAAAATTACATATTCCGTCAAAATTGAGTTTTCTCGCAAAATCATATTTTCTATATGTTTCTGTCAAAATTGTTTTCTGATTATTTTTTCCGTCAATAACACATTTTACGCAAAATCCCATTGTCTACACGTTTTTCTTCAAAATAGCGTTTCCCGCAAATTCATGTTTTCCCGCAAAGTCATGTTTTCCGGAAAATCTTGTTTGCAGAAAAAATCATGTTTTCCTTAAAAATCATGTTTTCCTCAAAATAAATTGACCGCAAAATTGTGATTTTTTTGGAAATCATGTTTATCACTTTCTTGAGAAATCATATTTTCTGTCAAAATCATATTTCGTCAAATCAAATGTTACTTTCCGCTAAATCGTATTTCCACCAAAATAATGTTTTCTGTCAAATCATGTTTTATAAAAAATAATAATTTTTCGGCAGTATCTTGTCTTTCTCAAAATTATATTTTCAGCACAATCATGTTTTCCGTAAAATTGTGTGTTTAGCAAAATTATGTTTTCCTTCAAAACCGTGTTTTCCATTAAAATCAGATAATCATGTTTACCGCATTTTCTATAAAATATTGTATCTATTTATATTGTTTTAAATAATAAGATTAGATAAAGTCAAAGAATAGTAGAAATTTGCGGTGGTATAAAGACAAAATGTGATTGTAGAAATATTTATATTTAATATTGTCATATATATATATATATACATATCTCACATAAGAAATTAATTTTATATAGATATATCTACATACACAACGTAAGAAGTTAACACTTTTTTTTCAAAAGATTAATCATCAGATAACTTTATTAAGAAATCAAATAAAAAATTACCATTAAGGATCATTAAAATATTTTATGTCGAGAATGAAAGAGTTAGTTGCAATATATATCTTATAGATTTTGTATATATGTGATAATGTTATGGCATCATCTAATATACGTAAGATAAAATAAAATAATGTTTAAAGATATTATAGATATTGTGTTAGAAATAATTAATAATAATTAATTTTGAGAGTTAAGTTAAGTTTGAAGATATTTTATATATTGTGTTAAAAATAATTAATTTTGAGAGTTAAATTTGAGAATTAATGAGAGAGTTCCATTCTCTCAAAATCATTTCCCAAATAATAGTATAGATGTAAAAAATTTATATAAGTTTTAAGACTTATTACAAATTTGAAAACAATTTTAATTTTAGCTAGTTATTTTCATTTGAAGCGAAGATTTATTAAATATTTTTAGTTTCATAGAATCTTACTGTGAGACACATGATTATGTGTCTTTTTCTTTGCTGCTGTACAAATTTTTTATATAACTTAAATAATAAAATTTCATAGGATCTTACTATGAGACACATGATTATGTGTCTTCTTCTTTGTTGGTGTACAAATTTTATGTATAACTTATATAATAAAAACAGAAATACTTTGGAATCCTATGTGGTGTGAATTTGATCGACTATAAGAGATTTCCAAGAAAGAAAAAAAAACTCATTCTTATCAATTAGGTTTGTATTCATTGTAATCCACCTGTAATAGTGATCTTATGCCGACGATGTACACTCTTTGTTATCAGCCTGTATGTAGGGCCATCGTGTTTCATACCTCGAAATATATATGTGAGAATCTTTCCTCCAACGATGAAGTTGTAAGAATTTATAATATTATGAATATCTTATTATAATATTTGTATGAGAGTATGGAAATTTTAATCCATTAATCAAAGTACTATAGATCTATGAGTCTTTAATCTGAAATTTTATTTGTCCTCTTTTGGTTCATGAATTTTTCCATTTATAGAAATATGTTGAAACAAACTAAAACAAGATTGATTATTAGACCATGATTTCATTGTAGATTCTGAGTTTACTTTATTTTTCATAATGCAACTTTTAATTTTCTAGGGCTTTTCAGACTTAGAGGTCCGTTGTTTTATTCCCGGCTCATATTAGCTTAGGAAACAAGAAGTTAATTTGATTTGATTTTAGCCGGTCCGGTTTGGCCAACCCAACAACCGTAGCTGGACCACCGAAACTTCAACAAATGCTACAGATAGTTTGATTGTGATTGTATGGTTTCGTAGCCTCACAGATAACATCGGCTTATCTTAATTCTTCATACATCTTTCTGTCCAAGCCTCCCCTTGTACCTAAATCAAACCAGAAAACTTGTCAATGTCTTCAGACCCACCCCCAAAAAAGTTTAGAATAACCCAAACAAAAAAGGAAATAAAAAGGGTAAATTGTTAAATCGGATTTTTTAAAAGTTCATTTTGGACTCGTGGGAAATAATAAATCTAAAACCTAATTTTTTTACGGTATTAGAAAATGAGAAATAAAAAAATAGAGAAAATGTTTGACTTAATTAAACAAATTGAATGAAGGCAAGAGGTTGAGATCTCTTGCAAGAGATCGAGGGATCGTATAGATCTTTCCACTTATGTACTTATTTTATTTGGATATTCCGACTGACTCACTCCCACAGATCTACACTCTATCATCACCACATGCATGCACTCGATACGTGCCATGTCCAAAATATGTCATATTTTTGCCGTATATTTACACAGCATTTGCATTTTATATTAATACATTTTGTACATCACGGCAGCGCAGCTAACTGTAAATATGTTCAGAGCGATCAAATCTAACTTCAAATACGATACATATATTGATATATAGCACAATGATGACAAAAATTGTAGACGTAGCAAAATATAATAAACTAAAGCTAAATCGTACCAAACCAATTAGAGGCTCTAATTTCATTATTTTATCTTATGAAACAAATATATAGAACCAAAACGCAACCACTAATAGGAATTGATTCATAATTATCTACGAAAATAAAAAATATGCAAACTACGGCCTTTTATGGCATGGTAAATGGCGTATATTTTATTATATTATTAAAGTCGGCGTGTAAAACGTTGTGGGTCCATCGTATATCTTGAGATCATAATGTCACATAAAAAGTATACAACTTCTCACATTGGACATTTGATTAAAAAACACAAAACTGATTCCAATCAATTGTTTACATAAAAATATAATGATGATATATAATTTTACCCTCCCCCCCCCCCCCCCCCCCCAAAAAAATAATATATAATGATGCATGGGCTAGTGTTAAATCTAAACACATGCCATGTCTTTAGGTTGTGTAGTAGGTACAAGACACATGTATTTATAACAAGACTTTATGTTTGAGATCTACGATAAGACGTTGTTGATCTGGAATTTAATTATATATACTGTGTATGTACTTTAACTTTACCTATAGTGGTATTACTATTGTTTTGATGGTTTATAGTTCTATTTATTTTATCAAGTAAAAGTTTCTGTATAGACATGGATTTAATGTTATCGCTGAGACCATAACCCACACGTCTTTAGATAGGAGACCGATGGTACGAGAACACCATTTGCGTTTGTTTCATTTGTTGTGGGTGGCCCGTTAATTCATTCTGATCATTTCTGCCCTTCCAAACTTAAAGTTTAATTTGTCTTTTGTTTATTTCCGAAAACTTTAGTCTTCTCAGAACCTTGTAAGGTTTTCTTGTTATTATTCAAAAAAGTTTTACATTAAGAGTTTTTTTTAACAATATTACAACAAAAGTTATAGTCATATACTAAGGTTATACCCAAAGATCTTAGAGGTTTATTCAAAAAATATAAAAGAAATAATTCCTTGTATTTGGATTTTTCTTTAATGTGATGAGTTTTTGGTTGATACATTATCGATGGGAAAAATAAAAACCTAAAATGTAATGTCTCAACTGTCTCTGCCTATAAGTTACCAATTACTATTTCCATCTAGAAATTATAGCATAGCATATGGATGCTACCTTTGTATGACGGTGGGGTTTCTATTCCTGAGTCCTCTAAATTTAAAGTACTTTGTCTACCTTACTAACTAAAATATCAAAATCATATACCAATATTTTTATTTCACTTGTAACTAAAATATCAAAATCATATACCAATATTTTTACCAAGGTTTTGGTAACTTAGTATTAACACAAAGAAACGAGTTTTTGTGTCTCGGATTCAAATCATATTCGACAAAATAGTAACATTTTAAATAAGAGTTAAAAAATATCTTCGTACTTAGAAAGATTATGGACATAGATCTAAAATTTCCACATAATTAAATTTTTTTTTTTAATATTTGTTCAAATGCACTGTAGATTAAGCACCCTAAAAGTAAAAACAGTGTAATATTATTTAATTAGTCACATTCACATGATACATAATGTATCCAGCATGAACTAAGATCGTTGACAATATTAGTGTGACTACGTACGTTTTAGATTGAGTTCGATTAGGTTGGACATTCTTGCATTCTTTTCATTCGTGTGGATTACATTCAATTATTGTCCGACAGTAAATTTACAACTTTCTTTTTTACAACATTAATATGGGTTAGGCTGGACATTTCCTTCTGGTTCGTCACCTTCAGTTGCTCGTACCTCGACCGACTCCTTCATCTACACATAGTTCAAGTTCATTCAGCTCTAACTCCTTGGAGCTTCTTCATTTACTCTCTACCCATTTACTGCTTCACACTCGTTTCTTACCTTCTAATGTCTCCACACTATATTTCTTCGTTTTATTATTCTGAATAATTTTATTTATAACTACAATGATGTCTTATTAAGAGTGTATAGGCATCAGCATTTAAGTATCCATTCAGATTCAAATCGGTTTTTTGGGGCTTTTGGATTTTTGGATGTAGGGTTAGAAACTCCGTTCGGATATTTCTATATTGGGCCATGTTCGATTTGAGATTTATCGAGATTGAATCGAGTTCAAGTACCCTGAAATTATCAAAAATGTCTAAAAATTCGAAAAAAAAATAATATTCAAAAAATCTAAAAATACTAAAAAAATCCATAAAAATTATATTTAAACTATTTAAAAACATTCAAAAGTACTCGAAAATATATGCCATAACCAGAAACCGATAAAATAACTACTCAAACTATCCAAAACTATTCGAACGTAGCATAATTATTTAAAATTATATAAAAATTCGGATTAATTCGAATACTCATTCAGATTTGATTCAGATATTACCTAATACCTAAAATACATAGATTTAAGTCTCACTCCGATGTTTTTCGTAGATTCGGTTTGGATCAGGATCAGATTTTTCGAACAGTTTTTGGATTCAGATTTTGGATTTCATGTAAATATCCAAACCTAATGCATTGAATAGAAATTGAGGTAATTTACAAAAAAAAAAACATTAAATTTACAAGTTTAAAAATTCAAAAAGTTGTCAACCGGTTTAACAGATGAAAATAACATTTTAGTAAATCATCTATTTTTTTCGAAACTACTTTTGGTTAAACAATTTTACCTTAAAATTAAATATATTTATTGTGTAATCATTAATTCAAATGCGTTTTATTGATACAATTATTATAGAGCATATACACATTTTTATGAACTTTCTAAGATATGCCTGACTATTTCTCAAATACTATTACTTAAAAATTAGATTCCGCTCATATTTACTTACTTTGTTCAATTAAAAACTCACTAATATAAACTTTCATTATTCAAAATATTAGGTAAACGCTATTAAAATGGTGAACCACATGGCTCTAGCTGTACATACATACAAATACAACTATACAAGTAACTTATCACCCCTTCCGTAGTAATACTCTTTTTCTAAATTCAGAAATTTACGTCCATTCTCCTTCTATATATTTACTTTGCTTATCCCCATTTTATTTTATTATATTTTCTCAATCATGTCAAAAAGTAACTCCCGTTTCTAAATGCGACATTCTAACTTGATGTATGTGTATACGTGTATGTAAAGACACAAACGCATATAACAAACCCCTCTCTCAACCTCACTTCTCCAACAAGTTTCCTACATCCACAGAAAACATACAGACACATTTACAGATATGGATCTTGAGTTATTACAAGATCTGTCCAAACTCAATTTCCCAGCAACCATTAAGATCCGATCCCAAACCTCAAGAAACAACAATGATGGTGATGGCGACGATGATGGCTTTAGCTGTAGCACACCCACGTCTCAAGAACACAAGATTCCTTCTGTCATCGATTCTCCACCACCCCCGCCAAGAAAACCTCGTTCACAACCGTCAAAACCGTCGGCTACGGCGGCTCTGATGATCAGATCGTGTAAGAGGAAGCTCTTAGTGTCGACTTGTGAGATTATCATGAACCGGGAAGAGATTGACCGTTTCTTCACCTCCGTTTATAGTGACACGTCGACCACGGCGAAACGGCGGAGAAGTTATCCTTCTTGTGCGCGAAGATGAACCTTTAGTTCAAGATTTACATTTTTTTACAGTTTTACTGGAAATATTGTGAACTCATATATAAATAAAACAATAATTATAAGTTTTATAATTTATTTATTTATTTATAAAATGGATGGATAACTTTCTGCAACCGCATATTAAATTTCGCATGGAGGGGTCGATGTTGTAAATTCCATAATAAATGAAATTTAATTCCAATTGCCAAGTTTTCTAATAATAATTGGGATATTTATGTCATTTATAAGGGACAAGATCAACTTAGAGCATGTACAACCTTGAACCTCCTCATGGGGTTCTTAAAAATTTTTTTTTTTTTTTTTTTTTGGGAAATGTGTAAAAAAAAAAAAAATTAAAAAAAAAAAATAGACGAATGACAAGCTGCCACGTGTCATGAACAGTGTAAGGACCGATCCTTAGCTAAGGATTTTTAGACCCCGGTTTCTTAACTATTCACGTGGGACCCACGTGAATAGTTAAGAAACCCGAGCTTAAAAACCCTCGTTGTACATGGTCTTATTATCATGGCCATCGTCATGGGAAAATAGTAATTTCACACACACTTATATATATATATATATATCCAATTTGATTAGGTATTTCGATTTTTTATGAATATCATGGAAATTCCACGAATTTGTAATTAATTTTAAGATATTCCGATTAAAAAAAACTTTTCTCAGAACATAAAGGAAGTAACCCACTTGTGTTACTACTAATCTACTACACATTTGGTTAAATATTTTTACTTCTTCTGCAGCCACATTGAAACCTAGAATGTTCTCTTGGTTTAATAAAACATATATAATTGCATTTATGCAACCAACCAGCAAATTAAATGAAACAATGTCCATACTCTGCTATATAGTTTAATATAGGTTGATGCCTTCGACGCCCACTTTTATTTTCAGACAGATTTATATATGTTTTGTAAGTTATTATATACATTTATGTCATATTCCGAATTTTACATATATATAATTATTCATAATGGTGCGTTTTCAAAATTGCATTCAGTTGAACAAGATATAAATAAAGTTTTAAGTGCGAAAATGCCACTTTCATTCATAGAAATAATTTCCTTATTAATAATAACAGTTAAGTAGGCTATCAAAAATGCTAACGGCGTTTTAAAAGTATTAGGTGCTAATTTGGTAGATGATGTATCAGTTGCGTGTCCAACGTTTTGAAAGCAACAACGCAGAGATAATGAAGCCTTGATATATGCAAATTAATATCTATTTTAAAATGATGTTTTAATATATAGTAGCTCAGTAAATTAAAAAGCATGCACATGTATATTTAACTAAATCAGTTAGTATATTAGTATCAAATTTATTGAACAGAAATTCATGCTTGCTTCTGACAATTAGACCGGCCGGTAGAACGACGGACGCAACTTTGGGATCTGTAAGATACTATGCAATTCATTAATACTACTTATAGGAAAATATTCTAAATATTTCAAAGTTCGAAGTTGATACTCATTCTTTAATTCTTTACGATCTCCAAAACCATCACATTTGTATTTTAAAAAGATTATTGAAATGAATTCAGCTAATTCATCTGGTGACCGGAAATTATGCATATGTTGCAACAATAATATTCAGCAGCGACTCCGGATTATCTTCGTGGCTGATTACGGCAACGGATTCTCGTATCCGGTATGTTTTCTTTCTTTGGTCGAATTCCGACAACTTCTCTTCCACCTATATTTTGGGCATAGTCTATCGCTTAAAGTATCTGTAGCTTCTCGGTTGGTGCATGGCGGCTCCTCTAACGGCCTAGGTTTCAGTTTCAGAGGCAAGCTTCTTCCTTTTTTGGTGGCGGCGGCGAAGGGGTCGTTAGCGTTGGCGACGGGGGTGATCTAAGTATATGGTTTTGCTCTTAGCCTATGAGCTGTTTTTTGTGGGTTCATGGACGTATTGTTTGTGTTACTAGACCTATTAGAGATTGTTTAGTTGGGTTTTTCGATTTTAATTTATGTTGCTTGTAAAATAATATTCAGCTATCGATGATTACTAAAAACCATAATCACTTGTTTTTTAGACGACTTTATATCGGTTTAAATTTTGGATTTCTAAAAAATATTTCCACTCAGTTTTAAAAGGTACATTTTCGATACTCCATCCGTTTTATAATAATGTCATTTGGACATTGTTCACACAAATTAAGAAATATATTAAAATGTTATTATATTTTTAACAATTAATTTAACTTTTGATATTTTTTCATTGATTAATAATAAGGTTAAAATGAGTAATTTATGTTAAAATTGTATTATAAATCTAAATGATATATATTTTGAAACATTATTTATTCTGAAACGAAGAAAATATTATTTTTAAACAATTGTTTTATAAAAAATTTATCTTTGAAAATTTAATTCATTTTATCTCAAAATGATATATTAAACAAAGACATTTTGTATATCGGTTTTAAATATGTATGAAGTATATCAAAACCACACAAATAAACAGTATTTATTTTGGATAAAATCTGAATTATGTTTGATTGTTTCCCTAGTATTTTCGATA